>SKCR01051721.1:0-266613 GCA_019454045.1 Zanthoxylum bungeanum
TAAAAAAATAAAAATAAGTAAAAAATGACTCAAAAAAGCACTTCAAGAAAGTACAATGATACCCAGTTAGTACTCAACTGTTTATGACATGAAACAATATGAACCAGTTTTGGTCATGCTAAATAATACACGCATACATATGACATAAACACCAAAGCATAGCAAGTACTTGTGAGAAAAGATAATGTACACAACAAGTCAAGGCTTAAGACCTTATTTTATGAGCGGGACACAGCCAAAGAAATCTCATCTCATGTCACACAAAGTCCACAAAATAGATGTTCAAACCCAACACCAATAGCACCTGAAAATAAGTAACATTGGTTGTCTTCTACAATATTCTCCCCCTAAATATGAGCTCTTAAATAAACTATTTCGAGTGAAGGGTTTTTGCCCTTAACTTTTGAATTTGGCACATTGTCTCTTTTACAATTGAGACTCATTTAAAATGTTTTTTTTTTATTTTTGCTTACAATGGGATAGCATAAGGTCATTTAGTCAAAGGTTGCACTATTTAGTGAGCTAAGTATTGTAACACCCCGCCAGAGGCAGGATGCTACCGGCAGGAGACAAGATTGACCCATCTTCATAAGCCTTTGAATTTACCAAAAATTGGGCATGATGTATCCTAAAACTTGATAACCTAGATCGCAGTCCAGCATCAAAGGGAATCTAAGAAAACACCAAACAAATAAAAGGACCTCAGATCCACACAAATATCATCAAAATCATATCCTAAGGGCTCCACCCACACCATCTAGCAATAATCAAGGGCTCTGTGCCCACCACATCATCAACAATCAAAATATTTACTTAATATATATATATATATATATATATATAAATAGCGTGCTAAGCATGATAAATAAAGCAATAACCAAATATTTTAACTTCTTAAACTTCTAAACTTCTTCCAGGACACTTGTGAGGGTGACTGTCGCTTGGGTGATTTGCGTCTCGAGCATGACATCCAAAACTGAAGTGGTTGACCTGTCAAGAGCTAACCTGCAAAACTACAAACTGGTTTGGTGTGAGTTATAAAACTCAGTAAGTAATCATGCTCATACAACCAATAAAACATAAAGTTAAGCATACTAGAAACTTTCCAACATTACCAAGTTATAAATCAGCTTTTAAATAACCCTTTATCTATTACATATGCAAACTCTCATATCTATTTACGTATATATGTGTCAATCTAAAAGTCAAAACATCCTAAGCATGCAAAGCAAAACTCGAATGCCATAAAGTATATCGTTTAATATCAAATTCACTTCAATCACATGACACATGAAATCATACATATATACTTTTATCACAAATATCCATCTTTGAAATATTATCAAAACCTAAGCTTCCTTCAATTTGATTACAAACTTTCTTTCACTTACTTTAATCACGGAGGTTACAATATCTTTACATTCGGGATTCATATGCATTTACACGTACGTATAACACATTTCTCTTATATTCATGCAAACACAATTCTTACACATAAGTTCGTACCAATATAACTTATCAAACACACTTTAAAACATCTGATATTCACATAAGTTTTCAAATCATTCATTCATTTCTTATAAGCATACACTATTTGTATATGTTACGAGTTCTATCATACACTCAGGCATACGTACAATCATCATACAAACAACCATGAAGCACACATAACAACCAATTTATCACAAAGTATATAATCATACAACACACATATAAGGCTGGCTTATGCAAACAATGCTCGTACGAGACTCATTACCTATTTTAAAATAGGTATGAGATGAATGTTGTCCGAACGGATTCCTAACTAGCCCGACCACTATAACACGAGATTATCAACTAATTAACATACACACATGCACACATATCACGAGACACAATCTCACATACACAACACATACATGTCAAACATTGTTTATCATCCGATATACATACGTATATACATCAAACATATGAACATACTTATCACTTCGAATTCTAATACTGTAGGCTTTAACAATATTCCTGTGTTTTATTTTTCAATCAAATGCACTTTATCTCCAGAATTCTTATCAGAAACATTCATTCATAAATATATCCATTCACACATGTACTTTACCTATTTAAATAGCTTAGCCTATACCAATTTAGAAAACATGATTTGTTCTATTTACCGATTTCGTATACCCAACCTATACATATCTTAACATCATATGCATATACGTATACATGCTTATATACTTATGCATTTACATAACATATACATTTCGTTACAGATTCTTACACTTTCATACATCCGTACATTCACACAAACATTGAGCTCATTTCATACTTTATTTCATATCATATCAGTAACAAAATTCCATACCTGTTGTGTTCGTTTATCTTTACTATGTGTAACCTCGAACTATGTTTTCAAGAATATCTTTTATCTATTCTCGTCTTAACCTAAACACGTTAATCATATATATTTAAAACATCAATAAATTATTCAAGCACTCCTCGCTTGAGTTACTTACTTGGCTTCGCAAGCACTCCATGTCATAATCAAATCGAGATTTCGAGGGCATATACGGACTCCAAACGATCCCACGAACATGCTAAAATCAACGGAATTCCGATCAGAGCTACTGTTCATTATAGGTCACTATTAATCTAAATCTTCCATCCTCGTTTCACGTGCAATCGTGCACGAAACTTAAAATCTGTCACTGCCAACTTGTAGTACTCTCTAAGAGCTTCAATTTGATGGGTGGTTCGGGTTTGAAATGGAGCGACGAACTAGGATCAGTAAACGCATGTGCGCATGTTCTCCATGTTATTTCGTCGGGTTCTAGCGTCCTTTGACCGGCCGCCGACAGCTTGAGGTTGCGGATGGGCTAGCGGTTCTTTCGTGTCGGCACAAGCCTCATCTAAAAACACAGGGATGGGGTCAGGTGGAGAGGATGGGAAGCTTATGCCAATTCTGCAATTTCTTGAAGCTTAAAGGTATATATAGAAAAGTTTCTGGAATTTACATTCAGACTCCTGTAAAATTGCAATCAGGCTCATGTCAAGGGGCTTTCACGGAAATTCATATTTTTGAAGATCTTCTAATATAAATTTCGAAACATGTTCAACATGAAAGTTATTCGTCTCGAAAAAATGAGTTTGATGGCTCAAGAATCAGATCAATCGGAGTTCATTTGAAATTTTTATAGCCGAAATAAATAAATTTTACGCGTATAACGATAAAATCAGAAATCGCGTAATTGGTTCTCGAAACCACACGTTTTCCAACGCGATGAATCTTCACTTTAAAATATTCTGATCTATTTTTCAACACAAACTATTATTTTTGAATAGCATCTCGTTCCGAATTCCAAACTTCAATTCGGAAATCTTTCAGAACCATTCTAAAAATATTCGGGATATTACATTCTCCCCTCCTTATAAAAATTTCATCCTCGAAATTTCTCCAACCTTACGTTCAACTATTCGGAATCGAACACACGTACATTACAATCTTATCCATATTCTGGAATCCTCTCACTTTACACATTTTCAAAAGCCACGTATTTCATACATCATTACAACTCATGCTATTTTAAAACAAAACACATCAAAACAAACATTTCATGCCAAAATCAAATCAAACTTATCATTTCAATCCAACTCATTCATAAAACTTGCTTAGCCATTTCAAATTCATCCACCAACAGAAATAAAAAATCGAACAAGGATCCTATATGGCCAATCACATACATCATCTGAAACGAAGAACATAGCACATGTTCTTTACACGCAATCAAATACAATACCAAAACATAAACTTAACACAAATTCCATACTATCTATTTCATCCACAATACAAAACAGAACTCTTTTATTTCACACCATGTCATTCCATATCATATATGTAAACGATATCGATATCAAAATTTACATACGTACATATCCATCACACCTACAACTTCGTATGGCTGACAAGGCATACAGTAGCATTACAAACCTCAAAAGGTTCATGACTAACTATATATATCAATCAATACATCCATTGTCACAACCAGAAGTGACAAATAATCCTACATGCTCTTATGATACTGATAGTCTGAAATCTGTCAACCTCTGTCATTATTTAAAATAGACAACATAAAACAATATCTTTTAAAAACCATTTCAAATATACATTTTAAAAACTATTTTACTATAAATAAAATCAATTTCAAAATCCATTATTGTAAATCCATATCGAGCATCCAGTATAACTCACTGGACGAAACATAAACGAGCTCCCAATGCCCGAATCACGCGCACAGATAGGACAATGAACGAAACGATCTCTTGTCGACAGAGGGTCGGGTCTGCCCACTGCAGTTGGGCAAACCCCTATACGAGCATCATAGTGGAAACATGTCATATCAAATTATAAAACTATAAAAAAAACCATATATGAGCGCCGTGACGAAAACATATAATATCGTATAATATTTTGAAAATATCGAAATGCATCAAAATCAAAATGTAATCTTTTGAAATCATTTTTCCCCAAAAAAAATATAAATATGTAAATAAAAAATAAATCGTTAATGCAAACTTTTCAAAATACATACCGATCGTCCACTACTCAGTCGCACGCATAGACGGATAGTGTACGGACCATGTCGACAAGGTAGTGGGCCAGTCATTTTCCGGAACGAAACATATACGAGCGCCATGGAGGGTCAAAAACATAAAATCATTAAGCACCATGACGGAAACAGATTTTCGAGCGTCTCGGCGGAAATAAATTTTACAGTTTAAAAATATCAAAATCATTTTCGAGCACCGTGACAAAAACATATTATCAAGCACCTCGACGGAAACATATCGATAAATCTCAAATCATGAAAACGCGAATCAATCATCAAGGCAGAAATATTTCTTTATCTTTTATAATCAAAATCAAAACATCTGAAAACTTTTTTTTTCTTCGCTTTCCTTTTTCTTTTCAAAACACTTTTGTGCCAAAAATCAAATACCAAGTTTTCAAAACATGGTTTAAAATATCAATTCACAATTCACACTATCAACATCATAGAATCTCTCGTACCTAAAAATACATTGTATTCACATTACTTACTAATGTATATATCTATATAAACTACATACTTTTAACTTAATGTACCTATACACCTATACACATACATATACAGAGAATTCAAATCATCCATATCAATCAAAATCATAGCACGTCATACCCAATAATAGAAACCAAATCAAATAACAAACATATGACTTATATGCTCTATACGCAATAGAAAACTTACTCAGACAATCAGATACCCTGTAGCAGCAGTCACTGACACCCTATTTTTTGCTCTGATACCACAACTGTAACACCCTGCCAGAGGCAGGATGCTACCGGCAGGAGACAGGATTGACCCATCTCCATAAGCCTTTGAATTTAACGAAAATTCGGCATGATGTATCCTAAAACTGGACAACCTGGATCGCAGTCCAGCATCAAAGGGAATCTAAGAATATACCAAATAAATAAAATGACCTCAGGTCCACACAAATCTCATCAAAATCATATCCTAAGGGCTCCGCCCACACCATATATCAACACTCAAGGGCTTTGTGCCCACCACAGCATAAACAATCAAAATATTTACTTAATATATATACAAACAGCATGCTAAGCACGGAAAATAAAGCAATAACCAAATATTTTAACTTCTTAAACTTCTTCCATGACACTTACGAGGGTGATTGTCGCTTGGGTGATTCGCGTCTCGTGCCTGACATCCAAAACTGAAGTGGTTGACCTTTCAAGTGCTAACTTGTAAAACTACAAACTGGTTTGGTGTGAGTTATAAAACTCGGTAAGTAACCATGCTCATACAACCAATAAAACATAAAGTTAAGCATACTAGAAACTTTCCAACATTACCATGTTACAAATTCAGCTTTTAACTAACCTTTTATCTATTACACATGCAAACTCTCAAATCTATTTACGTATATATGTGTCAATCTAAAAGTCAAAACATCCTAAGTATACAAAGCGAAACTCGAATACCATGGAATATATCGTTTAATATCAAATTTACTTCAATCATATGACACGTGAAATCATACATATATAATTTTATCACAAATATCCATCTTTGAAATATTATCAAAACGGCAAATCAAATAAGCTTCCTACAATTTAATTAAAACAAAAATTTCCACTTACTTTAATCACAATAAACTTACAATAGCTTTACATTCAGGATTATATGCATTTACACATATGTATAACACATTTCTCTTATATTCATGCAAACACACTTTCAGAATTCTTACACATACATTCGTATCAATATAACTTATCAAACAGGCTTTAAAACATCTGATATTCACATCAGTTTTCAAATCATTCATTTATTTCACATAAGCATACATTATCTGTATATGTTACGAGTTCTATCATACACGTACATACACTCAGACATACGTACAATCATCGTACAACCAACCACGAAGCACACATAACAACCAATTCATAACAAAGCACATAATCATACAGCAGACATATAAGTCTGGCTTATGCATACAATGCTCGTACGAGACTCCTTACCTATTTTAAAATAGGTATGAGATGAATGTCTTCTGAACGGATTCCTAACCAGCCCGACTACTACAACACGAGATTATCAACCAATTAACATACACATGTGCACATATATCACGAGACACAATCTCACATACACAATACATACATGTCAAACATTATTTATCATCTGATATACATACGTATATATATCAAAAATATGAACATACTTATCACTTCAAATTCCGATACCGTAGGCTTTAACAATCTTCCTGTGTTTTATTTTTCAATTAAATTCACTTTATCTCTAGAATTCTTATTGGAAACATTCATTCATAAACATATCCATTTGCACATGTACTTTACCCATTTAAATAGCTTAGCCTACACTAATTTAGAAAACATGATTTGTTCCATTTACCGATTCTGTATACCCAACCTATACATATCTTAACATCATATGCATATACATATACATGCTTATACACTTATATATTTACATAACGTATGCATATCGTTTTCGATTCTTACACTTTCATACATCATCCATTCACACAAACATTGAGCTCATTTCATACCTTATTTCATATCATATCAGTAAAAAATTCCATACCTGTTGTGGTCGTTTATCCTTACTATGTGTAACCTCGAACTATGTTTTCAAGAATATCTCTTATATATTCTCGTCTTAACCTAAACACATCAATCATATATATTTAAAACATCAATAAATTATTCAAGCACGCATCGCATTAGTTACTTACATGACTTTGCGAGCACTCCAGGTCATAATCAAATCGAGATTTCGAGGGCATATACAGACTCCAAACGATCCCTTGAATGCGCTGGAATTGACGGAATTTTGATCGGAGCTACTGTTCATCATGGGTAACTATTCATCCAAATCTTCTTTCCTCGTTTCACGTGCAACTATGCACTGAATGGAAAATCTGCCACCGCGAACTTGTAGTACTCACTGAGAGCTTCGATTTGATGGTTGCTCGGGTCGTGAAATGAAGCGATGAGCAAGGATTGGAAAACCCATGTGCAGACGTTCTCCACGTTGTTTCCCCGGATTCCGGCATCCTTTGGCGGCCGCCGGAAGCTTTAAGTTGGGGGTGGGCTGGTGGTTCTTTCTGTGTTGGTGCGCCTGCCAGCGGTGGCCTACGGGCCACCGTCGCAAGCCTCATCCAAAAACGCAGGGAGGGGGGTTAGGTGGAGAGGATGGAAAGTTTATGCCAATTCTGAAATTTCTTGAAACTTAAAGGTATATATAGAAAATTTTCTGAAATTTATATTCAGACTCCTGCAAAATTACAATCAGGCCTCTATCAATGGGATTTCATGGAAATTCATATTTTTGAAACTCTTCTGATGTAAATATTTAAACATATTCAACATGAAAGTTGTTCGTCTCGGAAAAATGAGTCTGATGGCTCAAGAATCAGCTCAATCAGAGTTCGTTTGAAAGTTTTATAGTAGAAACAACAAACTTTTACGCTTATAACGATAAAATCAAAAATCGCATAACTGATTCTCGAAACCACACGTTTTTCAGTGTGACAAATCTTCACTTTAAAATATTTTGATATATTTTTCAACACATAAACTGTTATTTTTGAATAGCATCCCGTTCTGAATTCCAAACTTCAATTCGGAAATCTTTCAGAACGATTCTAAAAATATTCGGGATATTCCAAGTATGATAAAGATTAGAATGACAGTCCAAAAACTCAGACATGCGACCAAACCTCACGACACAAAAACGTTTATGTGTAATACAAGCACAAGATATACTAAGGGTTTTCATCATACACACTCCACTTGCTGACGGTCATTTCTCCATTATTGCCCATTCACTTACTTCATCAAGTATAGTCTTACTAGCTTTGAGAAGACATATAGTTGCAGCCAAATTGATATCGCATGGTGTGGGTATTTTATCAATAACTCTCTAAATCTTTCCCACACTTTAGAAAATAACTCAATGTCCTTATGCGTGAAAGTCATGATCTCATTCATAAGTCCTGCTATCTTGGCTGGAGGAAAAAACTTCTGAAGGAATTTGTTCTCCAACTCAGCCCATGTAACTATGGATCTAACTGGTCAGGAGATAAGCCAAGCCTTGGCTTTGTCTTTCAAAGAAAATGGAAAGAGCCTTAGTTAGATGGAATCTAGAAAATATGAACTTTTGGGTCCTTACGAGACAATCCATAGAAAGATAGGACCATCTAAATATAATCATGATTTAGCTTGAAACGACGAGCTTCCAATGTAGTTTGTATAATACATGAAGGTGTGATGTGACAATAGGAACTACATAATCTTTCAATGCTTTTTCAGGTTCATAATCACGTCCAGTAGGAATTTGTGCCAAATATATTATTTTAGATGATGTTTCTTGCCTTTATGATGCCTTTTTAACTGTCAAAAAGTTCTCTCGATCTCTGGATCGTAAGATGCGATTCAAGATTATGAGAATGGCGTCTGTGCATGCACGTAGCAAAAGTACCTAGAAAAATTAAATAAAACAAAGATAATAACAAATTAAAACTACAAAAAAATTAAAGCGAGCTAAAAGACCCAATCAAATAAGCTATATAATTAAAACTAGTTCATTGACAACGGTGCCAAAAACTTGTTACGAAATTTAAAGTATAAAAATTAAAGCTTAAGTTTTGATGTGCTCGCAAGTGTACGAATCGAACAATAGTATAGCAATATGCAAGCACGGATGTCAAACCCACAGTGAATAGTTAATTCTATAATTCTTATGTAAGCCAAATCCCTAACTCAACCACAACTGCAATTTAAACAAACAAGAAAAAAAATTAAATTATTAAATAAAAATAAAAATAAAGGAAAATAATAAAATAATAATAAGGCTGAAATCAATGAGAATAAAAACACTAGGGTTTACGATTTCACCTTACCTAATCCCTCTTAACCAACTCTGGTCAATTAATTTCAATTTATTTTCCATTATTGATGATCAACTCCCCTAAGGTATTTAGTGGCTATGGTATTTGGTGACACTAAAATTAATTATTCAATCATGCAAATTTCCTATGGTATCTAAGTGAATTATCAACATACATAATACATTAAGCTCTATCAAAGTTGTTGGGTATTAAATAACACAAATCCTAATTTATACGGTATCTATGACTAAGAATTTACGGTACTAATGGTGAGAAGCTATACTCTAATTAGATATGGTATCCACCCAATTAGCATCAAATTTATTTTAACATAATGGTGATCAAACATTATATTTAAATTATAAATTAAGCACAACTCATCAATACTCAACAATTATGAAAAAAAAAATCATAAAATTAATATAACTAAAATTTAGTTAAGAGTTCATAACTAGACTATATCTTAACCCTAATAAAGAGTATTAGTTCCTCATTAAATTAAGAGAACACTGAAAATTTTTGGTGATATTAAAATAAGAAAGAATAAAACCCAAATTATTCAAGTCAAGGTTGCGCTCTCTTGTATCGAAAATTATATTATGTGCCGGGTGTATATGTCATCTCTCTCACAGCAGGCATATACACCCGGCATATGATATACCACCTCCTCTTGTATCCGGTAATCTCACGGCAGCACCCCTCTCTTCTAGTCAAAAATTACGGCTGCCCTTTGTATTCTTTCTTTAAAATTGCGGCAGCTCCCCCCTTTTTAAGATAAACTAACCAAATTGTCTTCCCCTTGCTTCACGGGCCAACCACTCTCCTTTTCACAGCAATAGTCACGGCAGTAAGCTTTTCAACTTAAGATAAAAATATCTGTTCTTTCCTTTAAACTTTTTTTTGTCTTTAGGCATTCAAGCCCATTTTCCAATTCAAATCTCAATTTCTTCTTTTGATCACATCCTTCCTTTGGTGCACAATTTAGTGCTTGATTACTCAATTTACTTCCAGTTTTATCCACTTCCTTCTCATATTAGGGTCTTTCCAATTTAAATATCTTCTATATCTCTCTTTCCTAAATAATCCAAAACTTTCCTACATAAATAGAAAATAATAAATTAAGACATAACTATGTAAAATAAATATAAAATTAGCATAAAATTAAGTTAGAAAGTATTAAAATAATATATAAATATACACTTATTCGTTTGCATCTCAATACTAACTTGGTCTTGTACTCGCTACTCAAAAATCTCATCAAAAGCTTAACCGTAATGTGATCTAATAAATATACACTTATTCGTCTGCATCTCAATACTAACTCGGTCTTGTACCCGCTAATTAAAAATCTCATCAAAAGCTTAACCGTAATGTGATCTACTTAAGCTGGGCAACAAATATGGATATGAAAGCGATGTAAGAGAGCCGAGACCGCACGCAGCGCTCCTTAGTATCCCCTCTGACAGCATCCAAGTATAGGCGATTGGTGTCGAGCTGAGTCTTAGGCTCAGCAGACTCCTCTGAAAATTGAGATGCAATCGCTATCATTTTCTCCACAGCTGCCTACCACTAATAAAATTATATATAGGAAAGAAGAAATAATTTGAAAAGAGAAAATTAAAAATATTTAATTTATAAAATGAAAAAAACTTACATTACTATCGCTTGATCTCTTGTCAACAAAAGTTTTGTCCTTTTTTGTGTGCATGCACTAAAATACCTCATAGCCTAAAGGTACACGTCCCAACAGACTCCTATTTAAAAAATATAGAATTAAAAAATTTGTTAAAAATAAATCAAAGAAATATTCGCATATATAAAAAAGTTAATTAAAAATCTAATCATATCAATGATCTGCTGAATTGTAGACCTTGAGCCACCGATATGTTTAGAAACACCTGATTCTTTTCCAACCTTTTCAGTCTTTCTTTTTCTTTTTCTTTTTTGCTAAAATTTTAATTTAAACTCTGGACTGCTACAATACTCATACCATTTACTCCAAACATTGTCTGGAGTGCATAATGGCTTCCTTCCTTTTTTTATATTTATAGCGTCATTCGCAGAGTTTATCGTTATATCGATTCTAGCACACATTATTCCATGTAGTCCTAACAGAGGCCACATACACAAAATCCCATTGATAAAATTTCTTTAAAAAAAATAAAAATAATTGGAAAAATAATTAGTAATAAACAATGATTAATAATTAATTACATATTATAATAATATACCTGAAATTCATTCCAGTAGTATTCCTTTATGTCGTTAAGCACCTTAGTCCACTATGTGCTATTCTCTACAAATTTCTCTTTAAATATTTCTCCTATCCTATAAGAGGCCGAAGGTATGCACCTGTTTATAAAATAGTAAATAAATATTTAGTAGTGAATAATAATAATAATAATAATAATAATAAAAGCTTTCAAAAATCATACTGGTCGTGAGTAGCAAGTATAATCATCTACGAGGTACTACTTTGTAAACTATGTGTTGCATGGGATAATCCAGCATATATTGATCATGTTGAAGTATGAGGAGCATAAATATCGGTATGTGGGATCGTAGAGGGTCTATCATCCTTTGGTGAGGAATGTGATGAGACCTTCTGGCCTGACTGCTCAACTCCTTATCCCGGCATGCTGGCTGTGCTCCTCGTACCATAATATCTAGAACCATGATTGATACAAATTAAAAACATATACCCATTCAAATTTGCTATTATTATAAAAGGAGGATTTTTTTTTTAAAAAAAAAAAAAAGCAAAATCACTTTTTCCACCCAAAATTAGGTTTAAATTTGAAACTACCTGAAAACTTAAAAATTTTTCGCCGGTTCACCCTAATGTAATGTATTATTCGTAAATATTCAATTATGCTAACAGAGTTGAACGAAAAATGACATCACAAGGGCAAAAGAGACTTTTGACATGTCATTAAGGGCTGTTATTATTAAGATAAAGTCACTTTTTACACCCGAAATTAAGTGAAAATTCAAAATTACCCAAAATTTTGAGAAAATTTCATATATCTGCCAAAAAGTTAAAATATTGTATCATTATCCACCCAATATTTAATAATTTAGATTTTTACTAATGTAATATACGTATTTTGGTTATTTAACAAGCTGAATAAAAGAAAAAGGGAAAAAAAATTAAGGATCATTTTGATTTGCCATAAAAACATTTATGTAAAAAACCATTTTGGACCCCGATAGCGAAATTTCATACCCGCACAAATATGGATCCAAGTGGGTCCGTAATTCCAGGACCTGATCCGGAATTTTTATTAATTTCTATTTTAAAAAATAAAAAATATATATAAATAGAATAAAATAGAATCGAAAAATTCAAAATAAAAAGAATGAAATTAAAAATTAATATAAATTAGAAAATATAAATACAAGTACAAAATAAATATACTTTTGTTTCATTTTTAATTAGTTATTTATTATTAAATAACCATACTTAAATAATTTGTCCTTTATTTAGTTAAAATGGCCATTTTAAGTTTCAATTAATTGTAAGGGTATAATGGTATTTTTAAAAAAAAAAAAAAAAAAGCTTAATAGAATTGGTCAATGTTACCGTTAAAGTGGAAAATAATATAATTTTATAACTCTGGGGTGGATCGCCGAATATTTTTCTTAAACTAACTTTGCGTCGAAAAAATGGTTTCGTCTTAAAAAATGAAAAGTCCCATCCCCTTAAAAATGTAATATTTCCCTCATTATCAATGAGTTTTCCTATTATAATCAATCCACAACAATAAAATAAAAATACTCCCAACATATAACAATCATTCTCCAACTCCAAAATGCAATCTACAGTTTGAAATGAAACAATGAGTATAATAATAACAACTCGTTTAATGAAATAAACTACAAGCATGTTTTCAATATCCTTCCTAATTAACAACTACTCATTGTTAGAATCATCAAATTGATGATTCTCTTCATTTTTCTCCAAGTCTTTAGATTTTTCATCTAATTTTATTTCTATTTCTGGCTCATCATCTTCTTCAATATCCATGTCATCAATATCGATATAATTGTTGTCTTCAGTTATCAATCGTTGAGGTTCATCACCTGCCATAATTTATATTGTATGCATTTCTATAACGACCCCTTGAAACGCAACTCCACATGACATCAGATTGTGAAAGATGGTTCAGGAACTTTAACAATAGTATAGGCTTTTATTTTCCAATCGCTTGGATTTTTCCGTACAGTTGGATAAGTGGTGTAATACACTTGCTTTGCTTGGCCTACCATAATAAATGGTTCATATTTTCGATAACTCTTTTTATGGTGCACATCTACAAGCTTATATTGCTCTTGAATTCGTGTTCCAATATTCTGATTCAGATTAAACAACTTACACTTGAAGGACATTGTTCTCTTAATCGGTAATGCAAGAAACTCCAACTGAACTACTTTCAATAACAGACAATTATAATTTGTCTCAGTTGCACTGTGATTAGATCCCTTAATGCAGACACCGCTATTGATTGTTGCGCTATTACTTGTGCATAGAATGATGATGCATCTTCAACCAAGTATGCATTGCATATTAAGCCTTCAAATTTAGATTTATTGGTGATATTATTTTTCATCCGACAAAGATACCTCTCAAATGGATACATCCATCTATATTGCATAGGACTCATGTCTTCTTCAATAATGACAGCACAAGTAAGATCCTTGAAATAATTCTGTCAAAGTCTGCCACACATTTTCTGGAAGTAATTTACATAATGCTATCAGTATTAAACCACTGCATAAACACATGGCACTCATGGCTTTTTTTTCCATACAATTTGAGATTTCTCATGTCAACACGTCTTCCCATATTAGATCCATATTAGTCAGGAAATCAAAGTTCTTTCGGCCATTTACATAATGCTTCTTTTGTAGCCTTATTCAACATGTAACAAGCTTCAAAGTATACAAATTTTCCATTTTTTTCAATCCAATGAGCTTCTTTTGTAGCCTTACTCCAGACATGATTATAACTCCTTCAAGTCTTCTATGAACTTGGCATTGTCTTTTGTTTTCACTTCTAAATTCATACAGTGTTGAAAATATTATTAAAGAAGTTCTTCTCAATATGCATGACATCTAAATTATGTCGAATTATTAATGTTTTCCAAAGGCAAGTCCTAAAATATACTCTGTTTTTTCCAACCACACCTACAGTTCCTAATAATTCAAGCATTATTCCGATCGACATCAAGTTCTGTAACCTTTTTCAGTTCATACCCTTCAATCTGCTTTAAGATCTCTAAACTTGACCTTACCGGTTGTGCCATTTTATGTACTCCATACTTTTTCATGAACCACTTCTTATTTCTTCAAAATGGATGATCTGGCGGTAAGAACTTATGATGGTTGTCAAATTATGAAGTCTTTCCACCTTTTGTCAAAGTAAATACTTCTGAATCATTCATGCAATAGGGACATGCTAACTTACCTACAGTTCTCCACCCTGACAACATAGAATATGCAACAAAATCATTGATATCTACAACAGTGTAGCTCACATTAGAAAATTATGTTGACTAGAAGTATCATGTCTATACCCCCACTTGTCATAATTCTTTCAACTCAACAATCAAAGGTTGCAAGAACACATCCAATTTCTCTTTAGATTTTCTCGGCCCAGGCACTATTACAGACAAAAATATGTATTCATCTTTCATGAATATCCATGGTGGAAAATTATTTAGTGTTACTATCATTATCCATGAAGAGTATTGTTGCCCAACTGTAAAAGATGGATATATATGATCAAAATGCTTCCAGGTTGGGGAGTCTGAGCAATGACGTATGACATTACCCTCTTCAGTATCATGCTCGGCGTGCCACCTCATCTCCTTAGCGGTTGCATTAGATGCATACAGTCTCTGCAAACGAGGTGTGAGTGGAAAATAATACATTTTCTTGTAAGGAATATTTATTTTCTACTTTGTTGATCCTCGTGTATGTTTCTTATACCGATGGTGGTTACAAAACTTGCAACTTATTAGGTCAATATCATCACTCTAATATATCATGCAATCATTATTACAATAATGATTTTTTCTACTGGTAGACCCAAGCTTTCAATTAACTTCTTTGTGCTATAAACTTTGTTTGTCATTATATTATCCTCTGGAATCATTTCATGTACAAATTGACAAATATCGTCATAACACCTTTCCAAAAAATTGTGTTCCAGCTTCAAATTCAAGAGTCTAGCTATCGTAGATAACTGCGAATGCTTGTAAGGGTTTCCATGCCAAACCTCATACTCTGATGCTATAAGTGTGTCATAAAGTTTTCGTGTCGCTGTATTTGAAGTCTCGTCATTGTCATTTTGATTGAAACTAGGTCATGGAGCATCCTTTACCATTTCTTGAATTGCGTTGTTCACTTGGGTATACTCGACTCCTGGACTCTAACTAATATTTTCTTCCAAGGTATCACGTTGTTCAATTTTCTCATGTTTATGCCATACGTAGTTGTTCGGTACAAATCCATATTTTGCAAAATGGAGTCTCACAATATCTTGGTCATAAAAACTCCAATTTTGACACTTGTGTTGGTTACATGAACACTTAATTTTCATTACATTTATAAATGTAGGATGACTTTCTGCTAATTGCACAAACTTCTCAATACCGGCAATGAACTCATTCGTCAGATACCCATCTTTTAACCTAGCATCGATCCACTAATAACCTGATCTCATGTTATCTTTCCCTACACTAAATATTCTTGTGATAACTGATGAAAATATAAAACTGTGACTTTATTGGTAAAATTATGACCAAGTTCATTAAATTGGAATAAAATTGATTAAAATATAACATCAAAAAAAAGGAAAATTGACATTGAGTTTTGTGAAATGTAGTTTTGTTGGACTGAGTTTTAGTTCATTGAAAATTATTAGCTATTATGTCAGATATCTCTGTTAGTTATCATGTCTAACTGCATAAATTGTTAGGTAGAGTTTCTCGATTTTTCATATGCAATAGAAAAGACAAAAGAGACCAACCAAAAGAATACGTATAATTTTTCTTGTTTACTTAGTATCAGTTGTAGGTGATTATTATGTGCGTTTTTGTTCTACTTTTGTTGCTATTTTGTAGTTACTAAAGTGTTTAAGACATTATTAGAGTTCTTTTTTGAGTTTTGTGGTAGATACTTAAAGTGTTTAAACCAACAAACCGAGAAATAATATCCAGAAAAAGCCTCAATTGCCACCTAATTTGAGCAAAACAACTTCAAAATCTGATTTTTACCCCTTGGAGATTTTGAAGCGAAAATGGCGAAGATAGCTTGTGAGAAAAATAAAATCAAATACTTTATCTTTGAGCTTTTTCTGTACAATAAAGCATGGATTGATTTCCCATATATGCATGCTTCTATCAGTCAATTTAACTGTATTTGATAAATCTGAACAAAATGACAGATGAAATTAAGGATTTTGTTACCTTATATCCGAACGAGAGAGTGAGACAGTATTTGTGCTGGAGAGCAAGAAAGTGAGCTGCAACCTGCGAGAGACTGAGAGTGAGTAAGAGAGCGAGTTGCAAACGAGAGTGAGTGCTAGAGTGACTGAGTGAGAGACGGAGAAAAATTAGGGATTTCGTTTCATTTGGTCACGAGAGAGAGACAAAGTAGAAGTAGCAAGCGAGTGTAATAGAGAGAAATAGCGAGTGAGTGTTGAATGATTTGAACTAAATCGAACCAAAAAGCAAAAAAAAAATGGTGTATTTTTGACAGAGAGAAGGAATGAGATCAATGAAGTAGAATGGGGGAGAAAACTGACAGATTAATTTAAGAATTAGCAACAGAAAAATATTTGTCACTAAAATTGTCACTATTTAGCAACAGAAGGTACCATCTGTCGCTAAATTACCGACATAATAGAGATTCTGTCACCAATTAACGACAGAATTCAACGACTGACTAAAATTGTCACTATTTAGCAACAGAAGGTACCATCTGTCGCTAAATTACCGACATAATGGAGATTCTGTCACCAATTAACGACAGAATTCAACGACTGATATCTCAATCCTAATTTGGATATCTTCTGTCGCTAATTTGAATATATTAACAATGGAAAACTTCCAGCTCTAATTACAAACGAATTTCAAAATCCCTCGCTAATTAATGATCGATATCCCAGTCCGTCGTTAATTAGTGAAGATTATCTTATGTTGATAATTTGGATATGTTAGCGATGGAAAACTTCTCTCTCATTAGAGACGGATTTCAAAATCTTTCGTTATATTTTGGCACTTTTCACCCTATATTTTGTGCTAAATTTGCGATGGTCCTATTTTTTGTGAGCAAACAAACCAGCCCCCAAAGAATGGGTGCACAATAAGCAACCCATGAATTTTTAGGCCAGGTAATTTAGTAGTGCCAGCTTGGACGGCCACGTAATGTGCTATGTTGGCACCAGCTCTCTCACCCGCTAAAAAATATCGCCCCAGATCCGCAAAATCGTTTAGCCATGGTTCGGGTCCTAGCCCGTTAGAATGGGCCGCAACCCATTGTAGCCCGGCCCATGAGTCATCATAAGCAATCGGTAAAGGGTGCTCAGGGGCTAACCTATAGTTAATGGAAATGGCAATGATGTTGGCTTGGGACACAAGTAAAGTGAGAAATTTCTTAGTCATAACGCCAAAGGCTGATCCCAAGCAGAATCCCCCACCATGATAATGAACAAGGAGGGGTAGCTTCTTTTGATCAGGGCCGTTGATTTTGGGGATAAAAATACGGACCTTGACGCCGGATTCTGGTGAGATCATAACATCTTTGGATTGGACTCCGGTGATGGGGTCATGGCCTGCATCAACAGATTGGAACTCCATGTACCTCTCCACATGACCATCTTTGTAAACTTTGAAGAAGGGTGGAAAATTATAAGTTATTTCAGAACTATTATTGCTTGAATCCATCAGTACTGTGTTTTGAGTGAGAGATCAAACTTATATTTGCTTAATTAATAAATTTTCCAGTTGAAATAGTAGGTGAAATTAATAAATTTGCTGAGTTGTATTTTGGCTGCTTGTTCGTTATAGCTAATATGTCGGCCAACCACGCAATGCTTAATTGCTTATCTTTAGATCTTAGAAGTACTAAATTGCAATAGTAAACTCTTGGAGAGTTAATGGCTATGTTCAAGGAGACACAAGCCAGAGTTTGCAAAAGGGCAAGAAGCGCAAGGCGCATCTTATTTCGACATTCTAGAAGGCCAAGGCTCGGCCAAAGGCTTCTAGGGTGTGGAAAAAGGGCAAAGGCAAAGTCATTATAATCTTCTGGGAAGACAAATGACATATCCCAGGATGTCTGCCTAAACTGTGGCAAACGGGGTCACTGAAGCGTGACTGCCGTATGGACAAGGCAGACATGAAAGAATTGAAGACGGGCAAGGCTCTGACTTCAAGAATGTTTGTCATAAACATGTTCACTGCTAGTATTAAAATTGGATTTTAGATACTGAGTGTGGTACATAAATACGTACTGGTGTGCAGAATCTGCTGACAAGCAGGATACTGACTTCAGTTGAGATTTATCTGCAGATTGGAAACGGGACGAAAGTCACTGTTTTAACCGTAGAAACCTAAGTTTAGGAACTACCCTTCGGGTATGTACTTAAATTAGGAAACTGTTACAATGTAACTAGTTTGACTAGAAACATTATCTCTATATCAGGGTTTAACCCGTTGCGGGTATACCTTTATATTCTAGAACACTAAAGTGTTTTATTTTATAAAGATGATATTGAGATAACCACATTAGATCTGAATAACAGTATTTATATTTAGAATATAAATAAATCTCAAACGTATAACATGACAAACAAATAGCTCAAACTGAGTAAATCATTTGAGACTTATAAGTGGCATTTTTTTCAGGGACACAATTAACAAGACTCGTATATCCACACTTTTGAAGAGTGGATACTAGGACGGATTTGATTCTATTCAAATGATGTCTACGAATCTAGTTTATTAGGCAAAGTGCCTAAAACACCTTTACTTGGTAAAAGTGCAATTGCCACCAATCTTTTAGCCCTCGTTCATAGTGACGTAAGTGGGGCCCAAGTCTAGCTAGGCTAGAGATGGATATGAATGTTTCGTGATCTTTAAGGATGTGGCATCGCGTTATGGTTATGTGTTTCTTTTAAAACACGAATCGGAAACTTTTGATAAAATCAATAGAGTTTCGACACGAAGTAGACAAACAGATCGGCTAAAGTATTAAACCGTCACGGTTAGACCATGATGAAAATACTTAAGCAATAAGTTTCTAAAATACTTGAAAGAGTATAGTATTCTTTCAATGAGGACTCCTCCCGGAACACGTCAGTTTGACGGTGTGTCCGAACGGAGAAACCGAATTTTGTTAGACATGATAAGGTTAATCATGAGTCGCTCTGAGCTACCATTTCCTTCAACGGATACGCTTAACAGTGCAGAACTTATTTTGAATAAGGTTCCATAAAATCTATTTGACAGACTTCATATTAGATATGAACAGGAAAGAAACTGGGTTTTCTCATTCCTGAAGATTTGGGAATGCTAGGCATAAGTTTGGATGATACCAAACTAGAACCCAAATCGGATAAGTGCCTAAGTTGTGGGTTATCCTAGGGAAACCAAAGTATAGTACTTATACAACTCATAAGAGAACAATTTAATTATTGCTCACCATGCGATTTTCCTAAGAGGAATACCTATATGCAGTGGTAAGTGGGAGGAAAGTAAAACTCGATGAAAATCGGAGTAATACTGTTCCAGGCACCGATTCCTTAATGGAACACAAATAGTTCATCAAGGATGAAACTATACCAATAATCTTCGAATACACAAGAATCGCGTAAGTCAGAGAGAGTCAGAAAATAACCTGGGGTATGGGTTTCTGATCTCACCTCATAAAGATGTCAATCTTATTAAGGAATACAAACTGACTACGTATGAGGAAGTGATACAAGATATCGACTCCCTATTATGGCAAAGTGCCATGATGTCCGAAATGGATCCCATGTATACCAACTATGTTTAGATACTAGTTGATGTACCGCAAGGCATTGTGCCTATTGGTACTATATAAGTCTTCTAGGAAGACATACATGGATGGAAATATACCAACGTACTAAGCTAGGCTTGTAGCGAAAAGGTATCGTTATCAACATTGTGTCGATTACGACGAAACCTTTTACTCGTTGCCATGGTTGAATCCATTTGGATGATGCTTGCTAATGCTGCATGTTTCATTTATGAAATATGGCAGCTGAATGTCAAAACCGATTTCCTTAATGGAAACCTTTTGGAGGATGTTTACTACATCCTGACGGTTTTATCGTACCACAACGAGCAAACGAGGTTTTCAAGTTAATTCGATCCATGGATGGATTGAACCAAGCATTTAGTTCTTGGAACTATCGTTTTGATGTAATCATAATGGTATATGATTTAATTCAAAACGGAAAAGATTCTTGTGTATATAAGGAGGTTAGTGGGAGCGCACTGACAGTGATTGTCCTATAAACTGATGATATATCATTTCTTGGAAATGATATTCCCATAATACAGTCAGTGAAAGCTTGGCTTTCATGAAAATTCTCCGTAGAATTCTTGGGAGAAACAACCTTTATTCAAGGAATAAAGATCTACTGGGATAGACTTAAAGTTGTTAATACTCTCTGAGAACTCGTACATTGAAATAAATGTACGCGACCTGGTGTCTCATATGCTTTGAGCATATGGAGTCACAATAGGGCCAATCCAAGTGATATTCACTGGATTGATGTTAAGAACATCCTTTAGTATCTTAGATGAACTAATGATGTTGTCTTATAGTATCTTATTCACTGGATACATGTATGAATGGTGAATGTTGACTGATTAGTAAAGAATATGATTGATCGATAAATCAAGAGATGTAAGGACTGTGAGAGATATGAGAATTGATTTCGTAATAAGGTGTATATTCGTATGTTTGAAATATATGTATGTATATGAGTATTTGTTTGATGTTTGGATTATTTTGTCATGTATGTGCATATGTATGAAAAGTCATGTGATGAGTTTATGTTATATGGTGTGAGCGCCTGTGTGTATGTTCGATTACATGATTCGCGGTGTAGTAGTCCAGCTGGTTAGGAATCTGTTCAGACGGAATTCATCTCATACCTTGTCTAAAATAGGTAATGAGTCACGTACTTGTTGGACGATTATGGCCTATAGCATCACTATTTGTACAGATCTTGGTGTTGTTGTACAAATTAACTATGTGACAAAGGAAATTGCTCTTTTATCATTTGTAATTAGATTACCAAGATGTATAAATGATAAAAGGTCCATATGATTAGTTACGGATTGAGATGATATGAGACAGTATCAATCCACGAAGGTTTAATCATTAAATATCCCTAGTCGTAGTATTATCGAGATTGGATATCGATAATGCGAAATAGACTAGTATTACACTTGTGCGCGTTGTGGGAGCATAACAGTATAGTTCTTATATATTTGGGTATATGATACTCATGCAAGTGTAATAGGAGGTTGTGTTTACCGATGGTACGGAAACAGCTTCGCTCTGGATAGACCCCTCAGAATTCCATTGGTAGTATGACTATGTGTCTATGGAAGTCCGAATCAGGGTAGGTGTATTTGGTCTTAACTTGAGACTTGCACCGTTAATACTTGCGACAATCAATATACTTTGGTTTTGGTCGTCCAGGGCTTTAACCGGTTCTGTGTACGCCTCTTCCGGGTATATTGAGAATTGTAGTGTATTGGGTGTGATGTCGAGATGGAAGTATCACTCCAGTCATAGTGGAGATGATGATCACGTAGGATACGAAACTGGTTCTCTTATATGTTGCAGCTATCGGGATATTATGACTAGGTCATGTATATCCAATTATAGAGACTAGTTACCAGAGATCCGATATGTGCTTCATACGGGGCAGACACAATTCCAGCCCTAGGCCTAGCACGTGACATCCGATGCTGGATCGAAATACGCAATACTACGTATACTACGCCTGATATATATCACATATTCCAGTAAGAATATTTCTGGAGAATTGGGTAGGCACGGTGGTTTGCTAAAAGCCAACCATGTCTTATAAATCGGTAAAAACGTAGTATTAGGTACGTACGTGTTCGGATAGTCCGACAACCAGATTTACTGCCAACATATCTGGGGATCTCATGGGTCGCTTCCCGAAGATTCACCGATGACGTATGACTCGCACTTTATTAATCTGGGATTAATTATATGAGAGAGAAAATTAATCTGGGATTAATTATGGAGATATTTTATCTGGGATAAAATATTAATTTAAAGAGAGAGAACGATTAATTTGGAATTAATCGATAAAATAATATATTCGATATATTATACGAAATTGGATTTCGACGCGGAATTAAAATTATATTTTAATTCGGGCGAACGAGTTAATTTAGAATTAATTCGCTAGCGACGTGAATAGTAATTTTGCTAGGCAAAATTATTTAATTAAATTTGATTTAATTACGTCGCAACGGAAAATTCGTTAATTCGGAATTAGCGAACACGTGCCCGGGAGTGTTTGCGGGCGCACTCGTATTGCGAATTTAAGTGCGGCCCACAAGTCACATCACGCGTCGCATCACATCGCACGTCATTCAAGTGATGGATGTCTTGTCACTTTGAGTGATTGACATGCAGTCACTATTCATGAAAGAAGTGGTTGTGAGGCATTTAATGAGATTTTTGGCTCCAAAATTTGGTTTGACTTTTGGAAATGATATACCAAATTTTTGTAAAGCTTTTTATTATTGTTTTTAGAAAACAAAATAAGAAAACACATCTCATCTCTTTCTCTCCCTAAGGATTCGGCCAAGGGGCCATTTTCTTCTCCATTCTCCCATTCGGCCTAGGGCCAATTTCCTTCTCCATTTTCTTGCTTGGCCGAGACAATGAAGAACATATAAGGAAGATTTGTGGCAAATCTTTCCTTTACTAGCACATAAAGGGTCATCCAAGGTGATAGGGAAACCAACTTGTGAGCATGGAATCACCATTTGTAAAGCTTGGAGCTTGGAGCATCATTGGAGCACACTTGGAGGTGGTGACCGAAAATTAGAGGAGCAAAATCTGCCCACTGCCGAGAGCTTCTAGGAGGAGCACAAAGTTTTTTGTTCCTCGCATCGCATAACCGAGCAATGTAAGTATGATTCTGATATTCTTCGTTGAGTATTCACACATGATTTCTTGCTTGAAATTGATCATTGGGACTTAATAGAAACCCAACAGTACGAGCTTTGTGTGTTTAAGATAGCTATATGTATGTGTTGTTGAATAATGTGAACTTTGATGTATCGTTTGTTGTGTGTGCTTTGTGGTTGGTTGCACGAAATGATTGTAAATATCACTGAGTGTATGTGTACGATAGAACTCGTGTTATGTATGGACCGTGTATGCTTATGTGAAATGAATGGATGATTTGAAACCGATGAGAATATCAGAGGTTATAAAACGTGTTTTCCAAGTTGTAATGGTATTTACTTATATGTATAAAAGTTACGATATTGTATTTGCATGTATATAAGATAAGTGTGTTTCGAATTGAAAAAAGTGTGATTGTTTCATCGATTTGATGATATTTCAAAGATGCTTAATCGTAATAAAGTATAATAAGTCTGACTCCATCTCACATATAATGGAAATGGATTCGATGTAAGACTACTTGTTTGTGATGTTTGGGTCGATCCTTTGTGTGATTTGGATGTCTGGCTAATAGATTGACATATATATGAATATGTAGATTTGAAAATTTGTCACGGTAAAGTATAAAGGATAATAAAAGTTGGTAAATCTGAACTTATAACAATTTATTAATTCTGTTAATCTATTGATATGTTTGACTTGTTTGTTTATAGTAGCATGGTTACTTACTGAGTTTTTAAAATTCATACCAAACCAGTTTGTTTGTTTTGCAGGTTGGCTTCCAGATTGGTCAACCATAACAGCTTTGGAAGTCATGCTCGAGACGCGAATCTCCCAAGCAGCAGTCACCCTTGCAAGTGGTAGGGGTTTTAACGTGGGGAGGGGGAGCAATTCTGGGTAAACGCAGTGAAACGAGGAAAATCAAAATTTTCCAATGTCAATAATTTTTCTTGTGCTATTAAAATAAACTTATTTATTTTAATTACTTAATACTCAAAATTTGAATTTTGTACCCAAGAAATCGTATTTCTTCATAATTATCGATTAGCCCATCATAGTTTGCATTTTGTTCATTTTGGTCCTCAAATTGTCAAATTTAATTTAAGTGATTCCAAATCAATCCCAAAATGATTTATACATGTTCAATACATCAAAATACAAATTGCAACACAAAACCACAAAAAATTCAAATTGCCGAGAAGGACAAACATTTTCCAGGTTTTGTATTTTAGTCCAATCTCGTTCAAAACATGTCAAGATCAAATTCAATCAATCCCAAATTTAATATACATCATATATACATCAACACAATACATATATAAAAAGTCCCAAATTTGGAAAGGGTTATGAACCCTAATTTTATAAATTTGTCCAATAGACCCAATTACACCAAATTAACCAAATTCAATGCTTTAATTCAATCTTTACTACACGAAACCAGTCTCACCACCATGAAATAACTCAAGAACAATTGTAGGTCATCAATGAGTGGCTTAGCAACTCTAGAATGGTAACTTGATTATCAAATAATCAAAAGAATACTTAATTACTTCTAATAAGCATTCTTTAATAATCATACATGCTAACATCTTTCTACCAAGTTCTCAACCATCCAATTACATGCTTAAAAAAGTAGAGAAAAAACTAAGCAACACATGTTGAAGCGTAGATACTTAGAAATAATTTTCTAGTTGAAGAAAGTTGAGAAAAACTTGCAAAAAGCTAATTTTGCTTCAAGGTTTTCTTCTTGTTTCTTCACTTTTCTCTCAACCCTTTTCTTTGTAATATTTTCGGTAACTTGAATTATCAAATAAAAATGAAATAAAATGTTTATATATTTTCCCATTTGGCCGAAAAAGTGAAGGGAAAAATATCAACCAAGTATTTCATTTTGTTTCAATTAATAAAATGAAAAATGATTTAATAAAACATGTGGTAAAAAATCATTAAACAATTTAATGCAATCCACCAAATGTTCCAATTAAAGCAAGCCATTTAATCCAATCAAAAATGGCCATTTGCTTACTTTAATAAAGTAATAAGATATTTATTTATTAATTAATTTAATCATTTAACAATTAAATAATCAAATAATTAAAAACAAATATCTTAAATATATGTATTATATTTACATTAAATAATCAAAATACAAATATTGATAATATATGTCAAATATCACAATTTGACATTTAACAAATGACCGGAAGATCCCAATCGCATGTGTTTTCGTTTAACAGTTAAACGACTTATAAATTATCAGTATTATTCATAAAAGTTGGCATAGTGCTCTACAAGTATATTTCATTAGTGAGACTCTCTAGATTCAGGCATATCCATCACGAAATCCAATTTCTTGTCCATAGTCTACCCACCCGTAAATTATGACGACCACAGATAAACTCCCTGAATCATACAGGTCGAGGACACTGCATACGTATAATCCCTCCGTCACAGGTATACAGATTATTCCAGAGATATAGATATAAACATCAAATCTCTATAGATATAATCACGTCGACGTTTCTACTAGTAATCTCTTAATAACATTTAAAACTCACTTCTACATTGTACCATGGGCCCATGGATTTAACAGATTACTAATTCCATATTGGATACCTATGCTATAGACACGGAACTGATGGATCCTTATCTTGATACATACAGGATGTCCTGCGGATCAGTCCATACCCAACGAACAGGCGGAGGTCTGATCTTATTAGATCGGTGACGTGACTACCATCAAAGTGTGGAGGATACCTCATATATCCACAGTGGTATCTCAAGTCGAAGGACCACTATGCTCACAGATTACGCCCAAAAGGTACTTGCAGTTATCGCAGTATAGTTGGGGTGTCGATTCCTCAGAGACATGGTTACAAGGAACTAATTCACTTAATGAAAACGTCAGCAACAACTTAATTTAAGAGATAGATTGAATTTGTAATGTAAAATAAAAATGATGAAAGGTACGTAAGAGTTATCAGCAGAGAAAAGCAGCAAAACGTCAGGAATTACTCTTGTATCAAATCCATATATTCAGTAATTGATTTTTTTATTACTCAATTGAAGGTTTCACATCCCAAACCAACAATCGGAAGATATTTCAATCAAAATATATTAAATTCTAAGGGAATCGATGAATTGTTTTCTCTATGTTAACAGCACACAATGTTATCGTTATGACATATCCAACGTCGACAATATACCCTCAGGCAATATTGTAGCAGAAGATCAACTAATAAAACAACATTACCAGTCATATCTGGGTTCCCCAATCACACATAGAAGAAGCATGACTATTCCTATATGTAAATTGGTAAAATACATTATTTGGATTCATTATCATAAGATAATAAAGAATAATAAATCATCAATCATATTAAATGTTGAAGAGTATTTAGGAATAAAAACATGAATATAAGAACTTAATTACAAGATTTCATCATTAGCCTTGCCTAGAAGATTAGTTCTCCATAGAATAAAGAGATACAGCCTAGATAGATCAGAGAGACATCCTATATGGCTTGTGGTTCTTCATTATTCTCTCTCAAATATAAGATTTAATCTCTTTGTTTTGTTTTTTCTCTTTGTTTTAAATGAATGGCAGCGGAAAATGTACATAAACTTAATTATATAGGGAAGTCATGGAGTCTTTATACGCATCAAACATGACTAAATTAAGTTTATGGGTCTACCGGGGCACTTTCGGTGCCGCAGTGCCAAAATCTCGGGCATCTACTATGTAACTTTGCTGAGGCGGCGTCGCGACGTCAGAAGATGGGCGTCGTTTTCACTCTTCCCGCGTGCTTTCGATGCGTTCGTAAGGTCCTGAAACATGTGTAATTGCTCCAATATCCTTGTTCCATTCCTTCCTAATAATAAGACATAAAATAAACTATAATTAAGATCAAATACATGATAATCAAGCCGAATTAACGGTGTTCAATGTACATTTTCATGCACTTATCACAACCACAACCAGCTTATTGCTAATCCCTAGCAATTCAAGCGCAAAAAGAAAATAAGAACTATACTAAATTAAAAAGATATAAACTCTCTTAGCCACTTTCATAGGGATCACGATTGCATTTAACATATGTAATAAGCCTTTAAACCCCTAGGTGGCCCTAATGGACGAGTTATAGTCTCGTGAGGGCTTACAGCGACGACACCCAAAAACGTCATTTAAACACATGTAATTATCCAAAAAAAATAATAACAATGTGAAATAGTCTCAATAGTTACACATATTATTGTCCTCAAAGAATGCCTAGTAATAAAATCAGAAGACCTTCAAAGTACTCAATGCAACTCAAATCCGAGTCATTGAATAAATCATCTAAGTCATACTCACAGTGTGTGTGTGTGTAAAGCTTCATTCACAGCTTGACTCCTAGGTAAGCCAACTCAATGATTTCGTTTAAAATTTGGGATCCGATAGGTCAAACCAACTTAGATATCTCAAATGCGCTATGTAATTGCCTTTCTGTGCTCAGTATGGTATGATTTTTTTTCTCTTTTTCTTCTTTCTCTTTTTTCGACTTTTTCTTTTTCTTTTTATTTTCTTCTTTCTTTTTTTTAACACACCTACCCTTTAAGGTAGCATTTATCTTCATGGTGGTCTTAACACTCGCCCATGGGTAGCTTTACGCTTATCGGTTATAGGTGGTTTAATTTTTTCTTTCGAGACTTTCTCTTTTTATTTTTAACGATACCAAACATCATAACACTAGCAAATCAGAATAGACATCTAAGCAAACAGTCATTTATCGACATGCAATTTCTTCAACTAGTCATTTTGCCAACTACTTAGGTTTTCACTGCTAAAAACCTATAGTTAAGTGCTTACGAGTCTAACCTATATCAACTACTCAAGGCATCAGATAAAAGTACATTAAAGAATTTATCATTTCTAAGATTTCATCTTAAAGCAAACAATAATCATCATTGGATTCATGCTTTACTATTAATGACTAAAAACTAAAATTTTTTATACTTGGTACATGCATACACCCCCACACTTAAAACTTGCATTGTCCTCAATGTAAGATAAATATAAACAAAAATGAGTGAGTAACAACACTACCGGGCATGGAGTTTATCAGGCTCCTGCTGGTGAGACTTTGGTTGTGTGGGCTGTGTAGGTTGTGTTAACACCTGTATAAATACTCATACAAATAATAAATATGCAATTAGCACACAATAAAATAAAACTGAAGTAAAGAAAATGATAAAATAAAATAAAAATAAAATAAACAAAATAAATGCAGATGCAAGGGTTGCCTCCTCGCTAGCGCAAAGTTTAACGTCTTTAGCCAGACGTAATCTCCTAAGTGGTCATAGTGGCTCCCATGTAGCGAACCAAATATTCTCATGTTCTTTCTTCTTTGGTAGACACTGGTGAGGAAGACATGAAAAAGAATTTATGGTTGGCTGCGGCATTGTATCCATTGATTCCCCAGGGTCTACTGATGGCTGAGATTTTAGGCTGCACGGAAGGAAAAATTAGCTCAACCTCCACTTTAACTTTCCACAGATCATCTTTAAGTGAGCACTAACTCTTTTTTTCCTCTTTTTACGGTTCTTTGGGATTAGCACCAGATAGGAAGGGTTAGATTCTTGTGGTGTAGAGCCTGTCTCCGGTAAGACTGTGTCTATCGGGTATCTGTACTGACACTCATCATCATCTCGTGGTTGTTTCTCAACATGAAAAATATTCACTTCCAGTGTCATATTCCCAAATGATATCTTCATGAGATCGTTCCTGCAATTGATAAGGGCATTAGCTGTAGCAAGAAAAGGTCTACCTAAGATAAGTGGAATTTTTGACTTAATGTTAATGTAGGACACAGAAATCGGCGACGCTGTTCCAGGCTCGCGGCCCGGTCGGGAGTACGGAGTAGCCCACAGGGGACTTAACCAGAGAATAAAGGAGTCGCCAACCAGTGTGAACTGAGAAAATGATTTAAGGTCGCACTCACCCCTCGCAAGGGAAGACCTCAAACCGTTGGGTTCGGAATGGTCCCTTATTTATGCCACTTGTAATGAAAAGATTTGTGCAATAATCTAACCAAGTCTACGCAACCTACATACGCGAGAATAACCTACATCTAAGTTCTCATACATAAAAGTAAAACCTATATCTAAGTTTGCATGCATGAAAGGAAAACTTATATCTAAGTTTGCATGCATAAAAGTAAGTCGACATAACGGCAAGCACACAATCCCATGAACATATGCGTGAATGTTTCCTTAAGCGGTATGTGGAGTTGTATCCCAAGTACAGACCGCATTACCGTCCATTTGATTCGGCTACGGAATTTACATCTGGGTTTCCATCTGATATACCACGAGAGGCAACACTCAATCACTAACCCAATATAGGCAAACATGACATACGATAATGCATATAACCATAAATAACCGAAGAGACAAAGCATGCAAAATAATAAGGATAAATATCGCAAAATAAATGTGGAATAATTAAGCGATAATAAACATGAATTAAATGCAAAATAATAAAAGACTAATAATATCAAATAAATGCGGAATAATAAATATGTGACCAAAGAATTTGGCCGATTTCAATGTAGGACTTCGCATACCCGGTTGGACGTATTCCACGTCCCATCAAGTATGCCGTGTCCGGGATAACAAAATAAAATATAACAAAGGGTGCCCTCAGGTCTTACCTTTTAAGTCGCTTCCCGGAAGTGCATTGGGACATCGCCGGAATGGTTAACACTTCTTTATTTTTCTTGATTTCTGGTTCATAGTTTCGCTCACTGATTCACTGTTTCGTCCACGCTTTCCTTCACTATTTTTCTACTATTTTTTCCTTGTTGTTTCGTTCGCTTTTCTGGGGTTGTTTTGGGGGTTGTTTTAGACTGTTTCGGGGACTGTTTTGGACTATTTTGGGTGCATTTTTTGTTACTGTTTTGGTCAGTTATTGAGGGGCTGTGAGTGAGGGCTGCTGTTGGTTTGTAGAGGGTCAAGGGCGTGCATTTAATGAGAGGGTAGTGTGGTTGATACTCGGCAGTGGGCTGCATGGGGGATGCGTCTGCTGTTCATGCGTGTAAGGGCTGGCTGTGTTGGATTTGTGTCTTCACGTGGGGGCTAGCGAGAGAGTGGCATTGAGGGAGGATGAAGCTGTGTGGAGTATGGCTGATTAATGGGAAGTGTGTGCGTGATGATTGAGGGGCTGTGGGCGTTATTCGTGAAGGACGTGGTGCGTGATCTGTGAATTAGGGTTGCTATTGTGTGCCTTTTTTGTGCATGGTTTTTGTACGTGTCTTTGATTTTGTTAGGGGCAGTTTAGTCGGTTGGTGAGTGAGGTGTCAAAGGGAGAGAGAGGGATATATGCGAGAGAGACGTGAAGAAATTGCTTAGGGTTTTTGTCTTGCCGAGTGTTGAAGGTTTTGTCATTCACGTATGCATAGTTTGTATGAGAATGTTAACGTGGCTGTGTGGGGGCTGAGGTTTATTTGTTACGGCTCGGTGGGGCAGTGATGGTTAGGGTGTTGAGCTGTTTTTGTGAGGGAAGGCTGCTGCCGAGGGTTGAGAGAGGTGATGGAGGCGAGAGAGTGAAGATGGTCGTCAGAGATGGAAGTGGCTGCGTGAGAGCTGAATAGGTCTTTAGGGTTTTTGTGAGTAAGAGAGATGAGAGAGATGGAGCTTCAGGGTTTTTCTTTGTGAGTGTCGTGAGTCTCCAAGGGGAAGGGCTTTGTTTAAGGTCTTTTTTATAGGAGAGGGTTGAGATTATCCCTGTACGAGAAGAGAAAGAATATTGTGTAATTATAGGGATATCTCTAATTAGTGTATCATAAGGAAAAATCTATCTAATTTAGGGAGGTAATTTGTGGGATTTGATTTAGTTTAGGCATGTGATTTAATTTAATAAGGAATGTGATTTATGAGATTTGATTTCATTTCATTTAGTTCGGGAAGGTGATTTATTTAGATTTTAACATGTGTTTAATGTGTTTGAATATTTTTAGATGTGATTTAATGGGCTTAGAGGCTTTATGGGCGTGTGGTTGGTTGTTTTGGTGGGCTTGGACGTGTGGCTTGGTGGTGTGTGGGCTTGGTGTGTGGTTTGCGGGGGTTTGGGCCGAGGATCAATTTTAAAACAGAGATCTAACGAGCAAACCCGAAGCTAATGAGACAGTAGCATTATCAGAAGAATGCAGTGCCATCATTCAGAGAAAACTTCCCCTAAAGTTGAAGGATCCTGACAGTTTCACCATTCCTTGCATCATAGGAGAACATAACTTCGGTAAGGCTTTATGTTATTTAGGTGCAAATGTTAATTTAATGCATATTTCTATTTACAGGAAACTGCAAATTGGAGAAGCAATGCCTACCTCAGTCTCACTGCAACTTGCTGATCAAACGCTCGCATTTCCGAGAGGAGTCGTTGAAGATGTGCTAGACAAAGTTGATAAACTCATTCTCCCAGCAAACTTCATTATCCTTGACATGGATGAAGACAAAGATGTGCCAATCATCCTTGGGAGACCATTCTTAGCAACAGGTCGAACTGTGATTGATGTACAAAAAGAAGAACTGACCATGAAAGTTCAGGACCAAGAAGTTACCTTCAATGTTTTCAAAGCCATGAAATTCCCGAGTGAAGAAAAAGAGGAAGAATGTTTCAGAATTGATGTTGTTGATAGTATCATTCATGATACTGATACAGTTCCCACGGACAAACTTGAAGCTTGCATCACCAACATGACTGACACTGAGTTAGATGCTGAAATTTTGGAATGTATTAACTATCTTGACAAGCAATTTCGTTTCAAAGTGACACAACCAATTGAAAGTTTGGAACTACCGAAGAAAGACCGGATCAAGCCTTCGATTGAAGAACCACCATAGTTGGAGCTGAAGTTACTTCCGAGTCATCTCAGGTATGCATTTCTTGGAAAATCTTCTGAATTACCTGTTATTATTTCATCTTCGCTAACATTAGAGCAGGAAGAAAAGTTGTTGAGAGTGTTACGAGAGCACAAGAAAGCCATTGGCTGGACTATAGCAAATATTCGAGGCATTAGTCCATCATTCTGCATGCACAAGATCCTGATGAACGATGAGTATAAACCCACTGTAGAACATCAACGGAGACTCAATCCAATCATGAAGGAAGTCGTGAAGTAAGAAATCATCAAATGGTTGGATGTTGGCATCATTTACCCCATCTCAGATAGCAGTTGGGTGAGTCATATGCAGTGTGTGCCGAAGAAAGAAGGAATTACTGTGGTTACCAATGAAAAGAATGAGCTAATCCCAACAAGAACGGTGACTGGATTGAGAGTATGTATGGACTACAGGAAGCTGAACAAAGCCACGAGGAAGAATCATTTTCCGCTGCCATTCATTGATTAGATGCTGGACAAATTGTCGGGATATGAGTTCTATTACTTTCTGGATGGATATTCAGGGTACAATCAGATTGCTATCGCCCCAGAAGATCAAGAGAAAACCACATTTACATGTCCCTATGGTACTTTTGCTTTCCGCAGGATGCCATTTGGATTATGTAATGTCCCTGCCACATTTCAGCGTTGTATGATGGCCATCTTCTCAGACATGCTGGAGCAGAGTTTGGAGGTTTTCATGGATGACTTTTCTGTGTTTGGAGATTCTTTTGATCATTGTTTTCAAAATCTGGAACAGGTGTTACAAAGGTGTGAAGATACAAATCTGATACTCAACTGGGAGAAATGCCACTTTATTGTTCAGGAAGGCATAGTTCTTGGACACCGGATCTCACAAAAGGGAATTGAGGTAGACAAAGCAAAGATAGAGACAATTGAAAAACTACCTCCACCAACATCAGTCAAAGGAATTCGGAGTTTTCTTGGACATGCAGGTTTTTACAGGAGATTTATCAAAGACTTTTCCAAAATTGCAAAACCTCTTTGCAATCTTCTGGAAAAGGATGTGTCTTTCAACTTCACCAAAGAATGCTAGGAAGCTTTTGAGATCTTAAAACAGAAGCTGGTTTTTGCCATCATCATAGTAGCACCAGATTGGACCCTTCCATTTGAGGTAATGTGTGATGCTAGTGATTTTGCTGTAGGTGCAGTTTTGGGACAACACAAAGCAAAGATATTCCACATCATTTACTACTCCAGCAGAACTTTGAATGAAGCTCAACTCAACTACACAACCACTGAAAAGGAGTTTCTTGCAGTTGTGTTCGCTTTTGACAAATTCTGCTCTTATCTGTTGGGTCCCAAAGTGGTGGTCTACACAGATCATTCAGCAATCAAATACCTGATCACGAAGAAAGATGCCAAACCCAGATTGATCCGTTTGATACTTCTTCTGCAAGAATTCGATGTGGAGATCAGAGACAGGAAAGGAACAGAAAACCAAGTGGCAGATCATCTATCGAGGCTCGAGAATGGAGAAACAGCTGGCAATGAACTATCAATCAAAGAAACTTTTCCAGATGAACAGCTGTTTACCATAAAACAACAGGAAGTCCCTTGGTATGCTGACTATGTCAACTACATAGTGTCAGGAAAATGGCCGTTGGAATGGACAACTCAGCAACGGAAGAAATTCTTCAAAGAAGTCAAACATTATATCTGGGATGAGCCGTACCTGTTCAAACAATGTGCTGATCAATTACTGAGACGATGTGTTCCACAGGAAGAGGTCAACAGTGTTTTACGGCACTGTCATTCATCACCATACGACGGACACTTCAGCGGGAATAAAACTGCAACTAAAGTCCTTCAATCAGGTTTGTTCTGGCCCACTCTTTTTAAAGATGCTCACTTGTTTGTTCTTCAATGTGACAGGTGTCAGATAATGGGGAATATTTCGAGGAGAAATGAAGGACTGTTACAAAATATTCTGGAAGTGGAGATATTCGATGTGTGTGGAATTGATTTCATGGGACCCTTTGTTCCATCATTCGAAAACCTGTACATCTTGGTTGCTGTAGACTACGTCTCAAAATGGGTTGAAGCAATTGCAATACCATCCAATGATTCAAAAGTGGTGATCAAATTCTTGAAAAAGAATATTTTCACTCGCTTCGGAACACCTCGGGCAATTATCAGTGATGGTGGCACACATTTCTGCAACAGATATTTTGATGCACTCCTATCCAAATACGGAGTTACTCACAAGGTTTCCACAACCTACCATCCACAGTCAAATGGGCAAGTTGAAGTTTCAAACAGAGAAATCAAAATAATCTTGGAGAGAATTGTTGGATCAACAAGGAGGGACTGGTCAACAAAACTAGATGAAGCGTTATGGGCCTACCGTACAGCGTACAAGACACATATTGGTATGTCCCCATATCGATTGGTGTTTGGGAAAGCATGCCATCTGCCAGTAGAGCTTGAACATAAGGTATATTGGGCACTGAAGAAGTTGAATCTTGATCCACAAGTTGCAGGAAAGAAAAGACTTCACCAACTCGATGAATTGGAGGAATTTCGCCTACAAGCTTATGAGAATGCCAAATTGTACAAAGAAAAGACCAAGAAATGGCATGACCTAAAAATATTGCACAGACACTTGAAACCAAGGCAACAGGTGTTGTTGTACAACTCGAGGTTGAAACTTTTCCCTGGAAAGTTGAAATCAAGGTGGTCAGGTCCATTTGTGATCACTCAGGTTTTACCATATGGAGCTGTTGAGTTATTGGATCCCAACACCAACAACACATTCAAGGTTAACAGTCAGTGTGTCAAGCACTACTGGGGAGAACCTTTGGAGTGACAAAAAGAAAGTGTCACACTTTCAGATCCAGCATAACGTTCAGACAGTCACGTCTAGATGACGACTTAAAACTTAGCGCTCGCAGGGAGGCAACCCATGCAATTTTTGTATATATTATGATTTGGTGTGATTTATTTTTGTGTTTAGTTTTTGCAGATTAAGACATTTCAGGATGGAAGAAGTTCTCGCAAATCTTCACAAGCAATTTCCTTCTCTCCCTCAAAAATCTTTGATGAAAGTTTACAAAGCTCGCTTGGAACGAATGAGACTACTGATATTTGTTGGGTAATCGAAGCACGAGTCCGTTTAGCAGGTGAGTATTCTGAGACTTGTAGTTCTTATTTACCTGGTTTTGGAAGAAGCACATATGCAAAGAAACGTAGAGCTAATAAAATGGGTGTTTGTTTCAAATGTGCGCGTTGGAATTGCAATACTCGTTGTCATTCTTTAGGAATGATGTCTGATAATCGTGAAGATAAAATTAAATTCATTAGGGATGGCTTGAGTAAGGAGTCTGTAGATGATATATCTTCGACTCTTGAGACGCATCCCAGTGGATATGTTCATATAGCCATTCACAAGTTACACACACAATTCCAAAAAGAAAGACAACAATTAAGTCTTGGGAATCTGACTCAAAAAGACCTTGTTGCCAATTTATAAGAAAATTGGATGGGGAGCTTGTCCCTGACGCATAGACGTTAATCAAGCTGTAAATTCTTGTACATATTATATCTCTTTATCTTTTCCTAATAATTGATTTATTTTCTTGTTTTCTTATATTTTCTCCGACAGGATCCAGACCTTTTTGACTACCACGATTTATTTTACCGTTTAACTAATAATTGTCATTTGGCAGGTACTAGTGTTATTATTTTACTCACCCTTTTCAGGTATTATAAATTCAACTCATCATTTCACTTTTAAAGACATCCAAATTAAAACATGGAAGCCACTTCAATAAGACGAGTTGAAAACATCTGTGTGTTTTGCGGTAGTAGTGTTGGTACTAAACCACAATACGTAGAAGCAGCACAGGAATTGGGTCGAGTCTTAGCTGTAAGAAATATGCACTTAGTATATGGCGGAGACAATCTTGGACTAATGGAGATCGTTTCAAAGGCCGTACAGGAAGGAGGCAGTCATGTTTTGGGAATCATCCCAAAACCCTTGGCAGAAGCAAATCTTATTGAACCATCAAACGGAGAGGAACTGATCGTGCCAGGTATGTCTGAACGACTAATGGAAATGATTAACCGTTCTGATGCTTTTATTGGTTTACCATGTGGCTTGGGTACATTGGAGGAAATTTTTATAGTACTATCTTGGGCGAACCTGAACATACACCAGAAACCAATTGAGCTGTTTAACGTTGATGGATTTTATGATTTTCTTTGTGTGTTTCTTGATGATGCCCGGAGAAATGGGTTCGTGTCAAAACCTTTAAAAGAACTACTCTTTACTGCCAGAACTGCTCCGGATCTAATAGACCAACTCTTAGCCTATGAACCACAAGTTGACCCTATCCTTTCAAAGATAAATTGGTCTGAGGTCGATCGTGGTAAGAGGCGTCGTGTTAATCTGGATCTTAACCTTTAATTTCTTGTAGAATTTCAGCTAACCAGGTATTATCTTCTAAACTCTTCTTCTACTGTTTAAGACATTGGGGACAATGTTTCATTTAGGTTTGGGGGAGGAAATTAGTTGATCAGTACCTTGTTTTTAGTTTGTGTGTTGTTTTTATTTTTAGTCCAAAATTTTTTGAAAAATACAAAAAAATTGAAAAAGTTTCAAAAATTACAAAAATATTTTGCATTTTTATTTGACTAATCAAGGTGAAATTGGTAAGAAATAGCTGTGTAAGGAATTCTCACTCCTGATACGTATTTCAAACCCATTTTTCGAAACAAATTAATTTTTGTTTATTTCTTTTTGAATTATTTAATTTGTAAATTCTCCATAAAACTGACTAAAATGGATCTTCATATGCTCAGTTGGCAGGTATTATCAACATGCATAGTAACATACAGACATGAGCTAAAATTGAAAAGTTTGTAATATTCAGTGTTCTAGTTCATTTGGAGGAAGCATCTCAAAAAGTGATGGAATAAAAAAAAATCTGAGATCCGAGTTATTAAGTTTGTAAGGGTGTTTTAACACCTAGTGCCCTAAAACCAACTGGTTTGGGAGTCACTGGCCCAAATCTCGCTACATGGATCAAAAAGATGACAGAAAAATATATATATATCTGAAGTCTGAGTAATTAAGTCTGTAGGGGTGTCTTAACACCTGCTGCCCTAAAGCCGACTGGTTTGGGAGTCACCAACCTAAATCTCGCTACATAGATGGAAGATATTGTATATAAATAAAAAATAGATAAAAAAATCAAAGAAAAAATCAGAAAAATCAGAAAATTTATTCCATTGCTGCAAAAATGTGTAAATTCTGATAAAACTTTAGGACAAAAATATTACTCTCTTATTAACTGCACTTATGACTATTGTGGGCAAAAATGAGTTGTTTAATATTTTGTTGACTGTGTATATGGAGAATGGTAAATATAAATCGGAGAATTTACTTATTCAGTAATTTAGAATGAAACAAAACATCTAGTAACTTGGAGTAGAAGTTTCACCTGATTAGTCACTAACTTCTTTATTCTCTTTTCTCTTGTCTTTTTGCTTTTGTGTGCATCAGTTTCATTATCTTTTTACTTTTATAAAATGTTTGTGGGTATCATTGCTGTAAACCCTCACGAGACTACAACTCGTCCACTAGGGACACCTAGGGGTTTAAAGGCTTGTTGCATATGCTAAATGCAACCGTGATCCCTACGAAAGTGGCTTAAATTTTATTATGTTATTTTGTTTTGCTCGAGGACTAGCAAAATGTTAGGTTTGGGGGTGTGATGAGTGGTAAATGTATCACTATTTCCCACTCATTTAACTTAATATTTTGTATAGTTTCTTGAGTTTTGTGAATATTTTGATGTGTTTTGTGTTATTTTGTAGATAAATAAAGTTTCTGGACATTCTGGAGGTGATTTGGAGCAAAACTGTGAAAATTGGCAAAAAGGGTATTTTGGTAATTTTGGCACGTCGCGACGCCTAACGTGTACCGGGTAATGCTAACGTGCGTCGGGTCCAAAAGTCAGAGTTTGGGAAGTTTGACTTTGCTAACGTGCGACGTGCCACGTGTCATCATCACAAGCGATTAGCTAACGTGCGTCGCGTGCCACGTGTCAAAAATTCAACGAGCCGACATCATCCAGCCGCCTTGCCACATGTCACCTTATCGCTTCAGCCGCCCTGCCACGTGTCAGATAAGAAGTGAAGCAAAGAATCAGAGACTGCCACGTCAGCGCGTCGAGCCGCGCCAAGGCTTGCGCGGCTCGACGTGCACCCCTTACTCGGGCCTATAAATTCGGCTCGAATTTTCAGTTTCAAATGTACCACTTCCTCTGAATTCTCTGATGTAAATAGGGAGTTATCTTCTTAGTTTCTTTAACATTTCAGTTTTAATTATGTTTTGTAATAGTAATTTTCTTCTATAATAGTAATAGTAATTTTCTTTCTTAAACTTTTATACTTTTACTATTCAACCATGAGGAGGTAACTTCTTCATGCTAAGGTAAAAAGGTAATTCTTTTACTATTGCTATTTAGATTAATCTCCCTTAAAATATAATATATAAACTATTTAAAACCTGACTTAATGAGGATACCGCCATACTGGTCAGTTGGTTATTCAATTTAATCTGGTTAAACCTGACTTAATGAGGATACCGCCATACTGGTCGGTTGGTTTATTTATTGTTCCGCCTTTATGACTGGTTTATTTATTGTTCCGCCTTTATGGCTGGTTTATTTTGGTTCCGCATTTATGGCTGGTTTATTGACAAATATTACCGCCTTAATGGCTGGTTGGATTTAATTTGACTTAATCAGGTTACCGCCTATATGGCTGGTTGGCAAAATTATCACAAGTATATATATTATATTATGGGAGATATCTAAATAGTAAATAGTAGAAGTTAATTCCTTTTACCTTAACAGTTCATTTTATTGTAATTTATTATTCCACAATTACTTTTTAGCAATTTTACTTTATGTCGTTTAAGTTTTTACCAGCTTTAGTTATGTGTTGTAACTAAGTTAGTTATCTAGGGTTGTGATAAAATCTAATATCACCGGTTTATAAGGGGTTAGATTATAATTTGGGTAATAAAAAGATTTATTTATTGAGTCATAATCTTAATGCTTTTTATTAACTGGCCATTAATAAAATTGACTAGGTAAACTTAAAATGAACTAGACATATGGATTTTAAGTTTAAAGACCTTAGACTCAATAGCCCACGATCTTCTTTGAGGATAGATAACCCTTTAATAGATATCCTTACAGGATAGGAATATACATGTTGGGCGGGGGTAGTCATAATTGGAACTTAATCTTAATGAATCTAGGTAATTTGGTTGACATAGACATATGGTTCAATTGGATTATACTAGGTATTTGTAAATGATCATCGAAAGAGGCTTTTACATAATTTAATATTCCAGATTAATAAATCAATATTTTACCCAACTATAATATAACCACTTCATCTTTAAATAATATTGGAAGAATTCACAACCCTAGATAGTTTTATAATTTGAATTTTCATTAATATACTTTCACGCAATTTAATTTACTTGTTTTAAATTTAGAATCATCGTCATTTTAAATCAATCAAACAACCTGTTAGATACTAGTAAAAACTTGACCTCATAAAATTAATAGATTAGGTACTAAGTCCTCGTGGGATCGATACTTTTATACTACTTGAACGATACATGCGCTTGCGTTATACGCGTGTGATTACGCCGGTCATGTATGGAAAAGCGTGCCATCTGCCAGTTGAACTTGAACACAAGGCATACTGGGCATTGAAGAAGTTAAATCTTGATCCACAAGCTGCAGGAGAGAAAAGACTTCACCAATTCAACGAATTGGAGGAATTTCGCCTACAGGCTTATGAAAATGCCAAACTATACAAGGAAAAGACCAAGAGATGGCATGATAAAAAAATAGTGCGCAGACAATTGGAGCCAGGACAACATGTGTTGTTATATGATTCACGGCTGAAATTTTTTTCTGTAAAGCTGAAATCAAAGTGGTCAGGTCCATTTGTGATTACTCAAGTGTTACCATACGGAGTTGTTGAGATATACAACCCCAAGTCCAACAACACATTCAAACTTAACAGCCAGTGTGTCAAGCACTATTAGGGAGAATCATTTGAGCGACAAAAAGAAAGTGTCACACTTTCAGATCCAGCATAATGTTCGGGCAGTCACGTCTAGCTGACGACGTTAAACTTAGCGCTAGCTGGGAGGCAACCCATGCAATTTTTGTATTTATTGTGTTTTGGTGTGTTTTATTTTATGTGTTAGTTTTTGCAGGTGAAGTCATTTCAAGATGGAAGAAGCTCTCGCAAATCTTCACAAGCAATTTCCTTCTCTCCCTCAAAATTCTCTGATGAAAGTCTACAGAACTCGCTTGGAACGGATGAGACTTCTGATGATCAAAGGTATTCCTAATGACATTCGTTGGGTAATCGAAGCACGGGTCTGATTAGCAGGTGAGTACTCTAATTCTTATAATTCTTATTTGCCTGGTTTTGGAAGAATCACCTATGCAAAAAAAAAAAACGTAGAGCTAAGCAAATGGGTGTTTGTTACAAATGTGCACGTTGGAATTGCAATACTCGTTGTCGTTCTTTAGGAATGGTGTCTGATAATCGCAAAGATAAAATTAAATTCATTAGGGATGGCTTGAGTAAGGAGTCTTTAGATGATATATCTTCGACTCTTGAGATGCATCCCAGTGGATATGTTCATATAGCCATCCGCAAATTACATACACAATTCCAAAAAGAAAGACAACAGTTAAGTCTCGAGAATCTGACTTAAAAAGACCCTGTTTGCCAATTTATAAGAAAATTGGATAGGAAGCTTGTCCCTGACGCATAGACGTCAATCAAGCTATAAATTATTGTAAATATTATATCTCTTTATCTTTTCCTAATAATTGTGATTTGTTTTGTTATTTTCTTTTATTTTCTCCGACAGGATCCAGATCTTTTTTACCTTTCACGATTTATTTTACTGTTTAACTAATAATTGTCATTTGGCAGGTACTAGTGCTATTATTTTTACTCACCCTTTTCAGGTGTTATAAATTCAACTCATCATTGCACTTTTGAAGGCATCCAGAGTAAAACATGGAAGCCACTTCAAGAAGACGAGTTGAAAATATATGTGTGTTTTGCGGTACTAGTGTTGGTGTTAAACCAGAATACGTAGCAGCAGGACAAGAATTGGGTCTAGTTTTAGCTGTAAGGAATATGCACTTAGTATATGGCGGTGGCAATCTTGGACTTATGGGGATCGTTTCAAAGGCCATACATGAAAGAGGCAGTCAATTCTTGGGAATCATCCCAAAACCATTGGCGGAGGCGAATCTTATTGGACCATCAAACAGAGAAGAACTAATTGTGCCAGGTATGTATGAACGACTGGTAGAAATGATTAACCGTGCTGATGCTTTTATTGTTTTGCCATATGGATTGGGCACAATGGAGGAAATTTTTACAGTGTTATCTTGGGCGAACTTGAACATACACCAGAAACCGCTTGGACTGTACAACGTTGATGGATTTTATGATTTTCTTTGTGTGTTTCTTGATGATGCTCGGAGAAATGGGTTCGTGTCAAAACCTGTAAAAGAACTCATATTCACTGCCAGAACTGCCCCAGATTTAATTGATCAAATCTTAGCTTTTGAACCACAAATCGATCCTATTCGGATAAATCTGGATCTTAACCTTTAACTTTTCATGTAGAATTTCAGTTAACCAGGTACCATCTTCTAAACTCTTCTTCTATTTTTTCAGACATTGGGGACAATGTCTCATTTAGGTTTGGGGGAGGGGAATAGTTAATAGTATGTTGTTTTTATTGTGTTATTTTAGTCCAAATCTTTTTCAAAAAATTAAAAAATTTTACAAAATTCAAAAAAATATTTTGTGTTTTTGTAATCTGATTAATCGGGTGAAATTGGTGAGAGATAGATGTGTAAGGAGTTTCCACTCCTGAGACGTATCTCAACCTATTTCAGAACAAGTTAATTTTTGTTTATTTCCTTTTGAATTATTTAATTTGTGAATTCTCCATAATACTGACTAAAATGGATCTTCATATGCTCAGTTGGCAGGTATTATCAACATGCATTGTAACATACGGACATGAGATGTAATTGAAAAATTTGTAATATTCAGTGTTCTAGTTTAATTGGAGGAAGCATCTATAAATGGCAATGGAGTAAAAAAAAACTTCTGAGATCCGAGTAATTAAGTCTGTAGGGGTGTCTTAACACCTAGTGCCCTAAAGCCAACTGGTTTGGGAGTCACTGGCCCAAAGCTCGCTACATGGATTGAAGATGTTGCAAAAAATATATATATATATCTGAATTTTGAGTAATTAAGTCTGTATGGGTGCCTTAACACCTAGTGCCCTAAAGCCAACTGGTTTGGGAGCCACTGGCCCAAAGCTCGCTACATAGACGGAAGATATTGTATATAAATAAAAAAAAAATCAAAAATCAAAGAAAAATCAGAAAAATCAGAAAAAAAAAATTATTCCATTGCTACAAAAGGTGTGAATCCTGATAAAACTTTAGGACAAAAATATTACTCTCTTCTCAACTGCACTTGTGACTATTGTGGGAAAAATGAGTTGATTAATATTTTGTTGGTTGTGTATATGAAGAATGATAAAAATAATCGGAGAATTTACTTATTCGGTAATATGGAAAGAAAGAAAACAACTACCAACTTGGAGTTGAAGTTTCACATGTTTAGTCATTAACTTCTTTATTCTCTTGTCTTTTTACTTTTATGTGCATTAGTTTTACTATTTTTTTACTTTTATAAGACGTTTGTGGGTATCGTCGCTGTAAACCCTCACGAGACTACAACTCATCCACTAGGGACACCTATGGGTTTAAAGGCTTGTTGCATACGCTAAATGCAACCGTGATCCCTACGAAAGTGGTTTTGTTTAATCTTAATTGTTTATTGTGTTTTATTTTATTGTTTTTGCTCGAGGACTAGCAAAATGTTAGGTTTGAGGGTGTGATGAGCGGAAAATATATCAATATTTACCGCCATTTTACCTAATATTTTGTTTAGTTTCTCAGGTTTGATGAATGTTTTGATGTATTTTTATGTATTTTGTAGATAAATAAAGTATTGGGACTTAATGGAATCAACTGGGGGGGGCTAAAACGATGAAATCTGAAGCTAAAAATGGCGAAAACGAAAATTTACTATACACGTCACGAAGTGCAGTCCTAAATTCCAATTTTGCGCAAGTTTGGTATTTTGGCCATAACTTTGTCATTCGATATCCGATTGAGCTGATTCAAGCGCCAGATTAAATAAAACACAAAGATCTACAACTTTGAAGATTTAAATATTTTCGAATTCGGAGGTTTGGAAGGCATAAATTGATGAATAATATAATATATTTTGTGTAATTACTATAGTGATTTTCAAAATATAAAATAAAATTAATAAAATAAAAAAGTAAAAATTTTCAAACTTCCACCAAACATGCTTGCATATTTGGTGCCATGTTTGGTTCCATGTTTGGTACCATGTTTGATGTCATGTTTGATGCCATGTTTGGTGCCATGTTTGGTGGAGCAATTGGTGGATCAATTGGTGGAAGCCTTTAGATTTTCCTATAAATACCAAGCTTAACTTTGTAAATTGTTCATGCTTTCTTTGGAGGAGTTTCTCCATGAAAATCTAAAGGAAAGTGCCTTGTATATTATTTAAGTTTTCTTGTATTTTTTTATTTATTTAATAAAATTTTGTGTGTTTTCTTTTACAGCATGAGCAGGTAATCTCATTCTGCTGGGGTGAAAAGGTGAGACTTTTAATATAATGAATTAGATTAATCTCCCTTATTTTAATTAAAATTTGGATTAATTAGTTACCGCCTATATAGCCGGTTTAAGTGACAACCTTATTTACCGCCTATATGGTCGGTTTTTCATTTCAGACGTAGTTACTGCCTATATGGTCGGTTTAGGTAATAACCATGTTACCGCCTATATGGTCGGTTTGATTTAATTGAGACAAATGAAATTACCGTCTTTATGGCTTGTTAATCAGTAAACATTGAGAATAAATGAGATTTCTAATTTTGAAATATTAAAAGTGGATCCTCTAACCCCAGCATTTTCTTTTATTGTACTTTTACATTTTTAATTTCCAGCATTTACTTTATTTAATTTCCAGCATTTACTTTATGTCTTTTATTTTATTTAAGCTTTTATTAGCCTTAGATATGTGTCGTAGCTAAGCTCGTTATTTGGGGTTGTGATGAATTCCAATATCACTGGTTAATAAAGGGTTGTTTTACAGTTTGGGTAATATAAAGGTTTATTTATTGAGCCTTAGTCTTAATGCTTCTTGTTAACTGACCATTAATAAGATTGAACTGGTAAACTTAAAATGAACTTGGAAAATGGATTTTAGGTTTAAGACCCTAGACTTAATAACCCACGATATTCCTTAAAGATAGATAACCCTTTAATAGATTTCCTTACAGGATATGAATATACCTGTCGGGCGGGGGTAACCATAATTGGAACTTAATCTTAATGAATTTAGGTAACTTGGTTGACATAGGAATATGATTAATTGGGTTACACTGGGTATTTGTATCTGACCATCGGAATAGGCTTTTACATATTTTTCGTGTTCCAGGTTAATAAACCAATATATTGCACAAACGTGAAATAACCACTTCATATTTTAAAAGATATTGGAAGAATTCACAACCCTAGATAATTTTATAAATTTGAATTTTCCTAAACTTATTTTAGCAATTTCATTTACTTGTTTTTAAGTTTAAAGTCACCACTCAGTCAATCAATCAATCTGTTTGATACTAGTAATCATTTGGCCTCATAAAATTAATAGCTACGTATTAAGTCCTCGTGGGGTCGATACTTTTTATACTACTTAAAAAATACGTACGCTTGCGTTATACGCGTGTGATTACGCCGGTCATCCACTTACTAGATCATTCAAACGATCTAACCCCCTCACTCCCAATGTTTTTATTTTACAGGTATACCCGGAGGACGACTCGAGATGATGGATATTGATGGCAGTCACTAGGGTATTGAGTCTATCAGGTTGTGTACAAAAGTTCAGAATAGTCAGCTTCAAGTAAAGTTGCATACCAGTCGTTAGTAATGTATAAGTCTTCATGCTCTATTAAATGTGTTCAAAAACAGAGTTGTATAGAGAAGTAATAATGAGTACACAATTTTGAGTTTTAAGTTTCATTCATATTTATGAGTGGGCATCGGTCCTTATGTATGAGTTGTATTTCAGATGAGTTTGGCAGTGTTAATCATAGTTAGGAAGTCAGAGGCTCAGGGGAATAGTCATATTCCCTGCCGGTAGCATCTCCAGGAGGGGGATGTTACACTTTAGGTGGAAAATTGAACAATTTCAATTTTTTCATGGATAATGGTACATATCTCATTGTTCGGTATGCATCGTCAAAAAATTTGATCAGGGCAATACTTGAACAGATATGGATCGTCCCAATAGAATATGTTGACTTCGGACAAAAATTTCCTCTTATCTTGATGGCTCCAATCTGGAGGTATTTTTCTTATTGCTAGAAAATTGACAATATTAGCATACCAAAGCCTTGTGTTTACAGAAAATAAAGATTCATCAGGAAAAGAGTCATTGATAGGAGTTGTATCAATTGATGACTCATTTGTGAGTCTCGATAAATGATCTACAACCACATTCTCTACTTCTTTCTTGTCCTTGATTATGAGATTGAATTATTAAAGCAGCAAAATCCACCGTAGTAATCTTGGCTTTGCATCCTGTTTAGACATCAAATATCTAACAATAGCATGATCAGAATAAACAACGGTTGAAGAACCAATTGATTATGATCGAAATTTATCCAATACAAATATTACAGTAAATAATTCTTTTTCTGTGGTAGTTTAATTCATTTGTGCACTATTTAAAGTTCTACTTGCGTAATATATTACATGCGGCTGAACTTCCTTTCTCTGTCCTAACACTGCGCCAACTGCATAATCACTGGCATCATACATTAGCTCAAAAAACAAAGACCAATCATGGGATTACATGATCGGGGCAGAAGTCAAAAGACTAATAATCTTTTCAAATGATTTTTGGCATTCTTCAATTCATTCAAATGTTGCATCTTTTAATAGGAGATTACACAAGGGTCTAGATATGGTCTATAAAATCTTGCATGTCCTAAGAAAGAACGGATTTCCCTGACTATTTTTTTTTTGTGGCAATTTAGAGATTACCTCTATTTTTGCCTTGTCAATCTCAATACCTTTAGATGATACAACGTGACCTAAAATGATTCCTGAATTAGTCATGAAATGATATTTTCCCAATTTAACACAAGTCCTTTTTCTTCACATCTTTTCAAAATATTTTCCAAATTATTCAAGCAATTATCAAATGAATTCCCAAAAATAGTTATATCATCCATAAAGAACTCTAAACTGTGTTCCATCCATTAAATATGCTCAACATGCATCGTTAAAATGTTACTGGTGCATTACAAAGTCCAAAAGGCATTTTCCTAAATGCAAATGTTCTAAAGGGACATGTGAATGTGGTCTTTTCCTGGTCTTCTAAAGCAATGATAATTTGATAATAACCTGAGTAACCATCAAGAAAATAATAGTATGGATGTCCTGTTACTCTTTCCAAAATTTGGTCAATAAATGGTAAAAGAAAATGATTTTTTCTAGTTGCGTCATTTAGTTTTCTATAATCAATGCACATACGCCAACTAGATGGGATGAGAGTGGGAATTAATTCTCCTTTATCATTTTCTACGACAGTTATTCCACACTTTTTAGGTACAACTTGTGTAGGACTTACCAACTTACTATAGGAGATTGGGTAGATAATGCCTACATAAAGAAGTTTAAGGACTTTTGTTTTACCAATTCTTTCATGTGAGAGTTTAATCTTCTTTGGGGTTGAAGATATGTCCTAACGTTATCTTCTAAATGTATTCTGTGTGTGCAGATCAATGGATTAATGCATTTTATGTCTTTTAAAGTCTATTCAATTTCCAGTTTCTGTTCTTTCAACACACTTAACTACTTACCTTCTTGATTACTTATGAGTGAAGAAGAAATTACCACAGGGTAAGTTGGTTTATCTCCAAGAAATGTGTACTTCAGTCCTTCTGGAAAAAAGTCTTTAACTCCAATTTGGATGCTTCCTCATGTTTTTCTTCTTCCAGTGCTCATAATTCCTCGAAATTTTGTATCTCTACATCGTCTTCCAATACCTATGTAGAATCAAGTAAAAAATCATTAGGAGTATTCGAATCTAATTACGTATTTGATTCAATAAAATTAGCAGTATAAATTTCCATGGGATCGGAAAAACTCCCATGAATATGCTCCTCTAAAATTGGGTCAATTAGTTCCATGCTTTCATTTTCGCTATCATCATCATATGGTTGTTTGCACATGTTAAAAACATTAAGATCCAACGTCATATTGCCAAAAGAAAAATTCATGATTTCATTCCTGCAATTAATTAAAGCGTTAGCTATTGTTAAAAATGGGCAACCAAGTATTACATGAATCGGCTTATAACTGCCTACTACAGGTTGTGTTTCTAAGACAATAAAATCCACAGGATATATGAAATTATCGACTTGTAATAACACGTCTTCAATAATTCATTTCGGTATCTTGACTGATCTAATAGCAAGTAAAAGAGTAGTTGAGGTTGGTTTTAACTCACCAATATTAAGTTGTTGGTAAATCGAAAATGGAAGCAAATTGACACTGACTCCAAGATCAAGCAAATCATATTCAATTTTTTGATTTCTAATAATACAAGAAATAGTTAGACAGCCAGGGTCCTTGTATTTTAATGCATTATTGGTTGAGATAATAAAACTTACCTGATGTTTTCTTTTAACGGTGCACAAGTCTTTCAGAAATTTGGCATAAGATGGTATATGTTGGATGACATTTAACAAATGAATATTGACCTTTACTTGTTTGAATATTTCATATATATATGGGGAATGGTTCAATTTCTTTGTTTTTAATGCATGTGGAAATGAAGGTTCATGAGAAAAATTATCATCATCAATTACGGGTATTGGTTATCAACCCATTTCTTACTCTCTGAATCCGATTTATTTTCATCTTCGCGAGGTTCAAGAATAGGTCTATGGATGACCTTACCACTGCGAAAAGTAATAATAGATTTGACATGATCTAAATGTTGATTTCTAGAAATACCATAGTGACGGTTTTGATGACTCTTGGGAATTGGTTGTGGTTGTGTATGAAACTTTCTTTTCTCATTAATGGTCAATGTAGATGTGATTTTGGCAAAAGTTTATCTCAAATCATTTATTGTTTGCATATTTTGGTTATTGATGGCTTCCTGTTTCTCAATGAATGCATCCAAGGTATCCTCAAAGGTTTTCCTAGGTGGTGGGACATATGATGTGTAACTCTGGGAATTTTGGAAATTCTGGTGTACTTGGGGAGGTTGTTGTGATGGTTGTGCTTGGTTATCATTCCTCCAATTGAAGTTTGGATGGTTTTTCCAACCAGAATTGTAGGTTTGAGAGTATGGGTTTGGATTTGGTCTCTTGAAGGTGTTTATGTAACTGACTTGGTCGTGGAGACATTCTTGCAGGGCTGGTAAGGTTCAGCAAACTTGTGTGACATGTTCATTTGAATTACAGATTTAACAAGTAACTTTTTGAATTGACTTGACATAATCACATTTCCTCATTTCTAATGCCTCGACTTTTTTAACTAGAGATGCATATTAAGCAGAAAGGTCATGATCTTCCCTAAGGTTAAACATACCTCTACCAAATGATTGTGGTTTTACAGACGACTTATAAGTGTCAACTGTGTCCCATTATTGTGCATTCTCTATTATGTGTTCTAAGTAATCTAGTGCATCTTCGAGATTTTTATCTTTAAATTCACCATTACACATCATCTCCACTACTTCTCTACCTTGGGGTGTTAAACCCTTGTAGAAATAGGTAACCAACTTCTATGTTTCAAAACCGTGATTTGGACAAACATTCAACATTTCTTTAAACCTCTCCCAATATTGGCTAAGTGTTTCCCCCGACTCTTGTGTGAAGGTTGTGATTCTCCCCTTAAAGGAGTTTTTCCTGTGAGGGGGAAAGAATTTTTCCAAAAACTGTTCTTGCAAATCATCCCATGTTCTGATGGATCATGACCTAAGGTTTTGCAACAAAATTTTAGCTTTATCCTTTAAGAAAGGGGAAAAAAACTTTAGTCGAATTATATTCATGCTGTAATTTTGGCCTGTGCAGATGTTACATACCTCTTCAAATTCCCTTAATTGTTGATAAGGATTTTCTTATTCTAGTCCGTGGAATGTGGGTAAAAGTTGGATGACACCTAGCTTAAAATTGAAACGTGTTGCATCTGGGGGAAAAATAATGCAAGATTGTGATCATGTCCTAGCAGGATTCATGAATTGTCTGAGTGTCATAGGATGATGAAGATCGCCATGCTGAGGCTCGTTTTCTTCCTGATCAACTTGGTTTTCAACTCGGGCAGTTGAATTTTCATTTTGGTTCTCGGTCATTTTAACAGACGATAAGGGTGATGAAGACTCTCTATTTAATCTACCGCTAGATGATCGAGACCAGTGTTTCATGCAACTTAGATGCAAACTATATCCTAAAATTTAAAAATACAAATACAATACTTACAAAAAGAAAATAATAAACAAGTGGAAAAAAATTAAATTAAAATTAAAACTGACAAAAAGTGAAAAGAAAAACAAATAAAGAAAATACAAATGCAGTGATTTAAATCTAAAAATGTCATATGATTCTAGTCAATTCAGATCTCAATTGAATTACTCGTTCAACTGTCTCAATCTCTCGAATTAGGTTCTCACAAAAAATTATGGAAGAATCTCTAGATGTGGATGGTTTAAGAAATTCTTTGACAAAATGCAATCTCTATCTTAATTGATTTTTCTGTCTACTATAACCTTGAACAATTAAAAACAGGGTTTGTCTGTATGTGGGATGTATAGGTTCATGATTCATTTTTAAGATCAATCAGGACATTTTGGATCTATACAAATACAAAGGAAAAAAATTAGATGTAGAAAATATAACAAAAAAAAAGAAATACAAAAATAAAAAAATAAAAAAAGAAAAAAAAGAAGGAAAACAAATTAATTATAACTATTATTCTATTTACTAAATTTTATTCATCGGCAATAACGCCAAAAACTTGACATACTCACAAAATAGTTCTTTAACTCCAAATTATAAGTGTGTCGAAGTAATAAATTAACCCGATAAAATTGGGGACGATCCACATGGAATAAATTTAGTAAAATAAAATAACAATTTGAGTGAAAATTAAAAAACTAGATTTTTTTGAAGTGATTGGAAAATTTTAAATTGGATTACGATAATAAAATAAAATACTAAGGTTAGGGGATTCACTTTTTAATATTAAATTTAGAAATCTCACTTGTTATAATATATAAATTGTCATTATTACCCAATTAATTTATTTCAGTACTTAATTATGTCAAAACATATAAAACCAGCCATAAAGGCGGTGATAACTTTTGTCTATAACAAGTCCAATTAGGTACTCAATTATGCCAAATAAATAAAACCAGCCATTTAAACGGTAACAAAGTTTTTCAATAATTAATCCATATTTAAATTAAATATTAATCAATAGATTATAATTTATATATTATAATATAAGCGACATTAATATAAATTTTCATATTAAAAGTTTCACCATTTGCCCCAGCAAAAAGAAATTAACCACTCATAATTTGAATAAAAACACACATAATTTTATTACTAACAGAAAAATAAATTACAATAAAATTTTTTAAAAAATAAAACACACAAGACACTCTATCTCAAATTCTACAAGAAAGATTCAGAAGAAAGTATGAAAAAATTATGCTGATGCCCAACGTCTACCATTGCAATTTGAAATTGCAATCACTCTACCAAATATGGTCCATGTTTGGTGGAGTTGTGACAAACCGAATGGTGGTTTGTCACCATTATTAATTTTTTTTTTTTGATTTGACAATGACTTTTACATATAACATATTTTAGTTCTTCGTCAATTTCGGTCTTGAAAACTTTAGAATTAGAAAATCTTGTCAACAGTAAAGTTGTAAATCTTTGAGTCTTCTTTGATCTGGAACTAAAATCACTTCAATCCGATATCGATTTTAAAAAAGTTATGGCTAAAATATGAATATTACACAGGGTTGGAATTTCCGAAGTTGTACATTATTAGAACGTCATATTAATTTTCTGGCCTCCAAAATAAAAATGTCAAGTCCAATTTTCTAGATATGCATCCAAATTATTATTTCACCTACATAAAAGATAGTGTTGATGGTGTTTTCAGGACCTATGTTATTTAAGGAGTACGGCAGGGGTAAAAAGGGTAATTCCCTTCTCGGTCGAAATCATTGATGCCGACCCGAGCACATGAGTGTTATAAATCCAACAGGTAGAGACCGAACACTTGATGATAGGTGACCGACCACTTTGGTTCGGATGACCGAGCATTATCAGATCGGTAGCAGCATTCTCAGCTCAAATGACCATCATAACCGACCTCATGAAGACCGAGCATATGGTAAGACATGCTCCAGAAGATAAGATACCCTATTCTTACGGATAAGATGACAAGTTGTCCTACTTTCATGGGGTAAACTGATAAGTCAGTGTCATAGTAGAATAAATGAAGTGAATGTAGTTTTCCGTTCTCATTAATGGAATTCCCTTCTCATTTTTCGTTCATGAGGTGGAATCCTTATGGGAAAAGTAAAACTATTTCTTTGCTATTATAAATAGGAGGGGAAAGCGTGCTTGTAGAGTTGAGAGTGGAGAGTTGAAAGTTGAGAGTTGAGAAGAGAACAAGAGAGAATTAGACTTGTAAACACAAAACAGATCAGAGAAGCATATCTCAGTAATAAAAAGCATTATTCGTTTTGTGTCCGTGGACGTAGGTGGGATCTGATCCGCCGAACCACGTTAAATCTCTTTTTCGATTGGCGTATTTATCTGTCTTTTGCTAAGTTTGCTTTTGGTTCCCCCATAACCGAACAAATTCACTATTGAGGGAGGATTGTCTCGGGAGTAATATTCCCATATTGCCCTGAGACCGAAATCAGCCATCAACAGTTGGCGCCTTCTGTGGGGAACTCCAACAAAAATCAACTCACGTATTAAGACGATGGCAGAAGGTGGAAATCCCCAGTCTTCGGGGAGTTCAACAACAGAATGGATGGAGAAAATAGAGGAAAATAAGAGGAAATAAAGGGAGGAAAATCAAAACCTATTGAAGTCCATGATGAACAGACTGGAGAGGATGGAAGAAACGAATAATGAGAAGCTTGAAGTCAGAGCCAGTCGGAGGAGAGGCGAAATAGCGGAAGGACAAATGGTCGCAGATGTGAGTGATAACGATGAACCGAAGAGGAAGGGTCCATATGGGAAGAGGTCCGTAGTGGTAGAAAAAGATTTACAAACGGAGGATACGTGGGAAGAAGAAGATGGGAGACAGTCGCCAGATTATTCCTATGATGGCCCCCGCGACACCAGAAGGTGAGATAGAAAGGATGGTGAAACTGAACGGGAAATCTCAAGCCATGAGGAACGCCGCACCTGGGGTGACAGACGCAAAGAAGCCCGCAGGAGGCGGCACGGTAACACAGATGGCAGTATAAAATCTTGGTTAAGAAAAGAAATGGCCAAGTGGAGAGCGACCTCAAAACGGACACGGGAGATGCTCGGGACGGCGAGGTTGAATCTCCCTTCAATTGAAGAAATAAGGTCGGCAAAATTCCCAAGGCGATTCAAAATGCTGTCCATGACGCCCTACAAAGGCCACACTGATCCAAAATCTCATATCGAGAGTTTTGTCCTGTTAATGGAGGTCCAATGAGTATTAGGGGATGCCGTTTGCAAAGTATTCCCTCTAACCTTGGGGGGGTCTACCATTCTATGTTTTAGAAGTCTAGCCCCAGGGAGCATCGGAAGCTTCGCACAACTCATAAAGTCATTTGTTCGGCACTTCAAGGGGGCATGCGTCCCAAAGAAGACAATTGGGGAATTAAGGCTCATGAAACAGGGGGACGACGAACCCCTAAAGGCTTTCATTGAGCGGTACCATATCATGGTGCTCGAGGTCGGAGGATATGAGTCGCTCGAGGCCTTGGAGAGTTTGAAGGGAGCCTTAAAGATCGGAAAGCAGTGGACTCACCTGAGGATCCAGGGTACACCAGATTATGCCACCGCTCTGGAAACAGCCCGAAAATTTGTTTTGTTGGAAGATGGGTCACCCGGAGGGGGACAGCTATCAGGGAGAGGACGACGAGGGCAGAAGCTCCTCGCAGGCCAGACAGGGAATTCAAAAAACCACCCTCGAAGCTGAAGCAGAACTACCCTATGACTTGTATTAATAAGGGATACTTCGAGATGATAATCGCGGGGAGGGAGTACCCCCGTAAGATGGTCGGCCTGCCCGGTTTGGGAAATACAGCTACAGGGAAAATGTTCCCGTACGTTTTGTCTGACGAACGGATTCGTGATAAGCATAGCACGAGGAGGGATTATGCCATCGTGGCATTTGCTTACTCCAATGTTGCCGAGCATAAGGAGGAACATTCCCTTAATGCTTCAGACACTCTTTGATCCCTACCTATTTGGTCATTTGGATCCGTGAGATGCATAGCACGAGGAGGGATGATACCCTTGTGGCGTTTGCTTGCTTCAGTGTTACCGAGCATAAGGAGGAACATTCCCTTAATGCTTCAGACACTCTTTGATCCCTACATATTTGGTCATTTGGATCCGTGAGATGCATAGCACGAGGATGGATGATACCCTTATGGCGTTTGCTTGCTCCAGTGTTACCGAGCATAAAGAGGAACATGCCCTTAATGTTTCGGACACTCTTTGATCCCTACCTATTTGGTCATTTGGATCCGTGAGATGCATAGCACGAGGATGGATGATACCTTTATGGCATTTTCCTTCTCCAGTGTTACCGAGCATAAGGAGGAACATGCCTTAATGTTTCAGACACTCTTTGATCCCTACCTATTTGCTCATTTGGATCTGTGAGATGCATAGCACAAGGAGGGATGATACCCTTGTGGCGTTTGCTTGCTCCAGTGTTACCGAGTATAAGGAGGAGCATTCCCTTAATGCTTCGGACACTCTTTGATCCCTACCTATTTCTTCGGTCATTCGGATCCGTGAGAAGCATAGCACGAGAAGGGATCATGCCCTCCTAGCGACTGCTTACTTCAGTGTTACCGAACATAAGGAGAAACATGCCCTTAATGTTTTGGACACTCTTTGATCCCTATTTCTTTGATCATTCGGATCCGTGAGAACTATAGCACAAGGAGGGATTGTGCCCTCGTAGCGTATGCTTGCTCCAGCGTTGTAAGGAGGAGCCCTCAAACAATACGCAGGCTCCATGGTGACCTGAAGTATAGAGGATGTGCCCTTACCATTCTAAACGCTCTTTGATCCAAATCCTGGTTCGCCGGGACTCTGAATTGAAAGATTCAAAATTGTGTTTTGGATGCCTCGGACAGGACGCTGTTTTGAGGCATACGTGCTGCTGTTTTGGGATAAGTGTTAAGTCCCCCCCGTTTTTTTTTTATTTTACTTTCAAAGTTTTGTTTTTGTTTTCATTAGGTCTGGTAAGGGGACGCCCATGCCAAATCCAATAAGGGCTTCAAAAGGTTGATTCACTTCCCTTCTGAATAAGTCCCAAGGATTAATCGGCTCGGGGCTGGATTCGTTCCACCGAGGCCACTTGGTTAATCGGCTCGGGTCTGGATTTGTTCCGCCGAGGCCACTTGTTTATTTCCGGCTCGAGTCTGCTCTTATACCACCGAGACCGATGTTTATTTCCGGATCGGGTCTGCTCTTGTACCGCCGAGACCGATGTTTCTTTCCGGCTCGGGTCTGCTCTTGTACCGTCGAGATCGATGTTTCTTTCCGGCTCAGGTCTGCTCTTGTACCGCCAAGACCGATGTTTCTTTCCGGCTCGGGTCTGCTCTTGTACCGCTGAGACCGATGTTTCTTTCCGGCTAGGGTATGCTCTTGTACCGCCGAGATCGATGTATGTTTCAGCTCGGGGTCGGGTTACGTCCCACTGAGTCGGCTTCTTTGGACTGGGGATGTAACATTCCCCCAGAGCCAAGTCTTTCTTTTAGCTCGGGGTTGGGTTACGTCCTATCGAGTTGGCTTCTTTGGACTGGGGATGTAATATTCCCCCAGAACCAAGTCTTTCTTCAGCTCGGGGTCGGGATATGTCCCACCGAGAGACTTATCATCGGCATGGGATAGGAGCATCTCCCCCATGGTCGGCCCTCTATTGGTCTGGGGAAGTGACATTCCCCCAGAGCCAAATGCTCTTCTCAGCTCGGGGTCGGGTTACGTCCCACCAAGTCGATTGTCATCAGCATAAGGGCAAAGCATTTTCTCTACGGATAGATATCGGGATCCTCGTTGACTGAGCACATGAGGGTGGCAGGAAGGACCATATTTGCAGCCAAGGCATTTTTCTCTGCGGTTCCTGGAGTGACCACCTACGGATTCATCGGCGCACCATCTTTTTTTTTATAGTTCCCGGCATCAACTCGCAAACTCGTTTTTACTGAGAACTAGGGGACATATGTTGATGGTGTTTTCAGGACCTATGTTATTTAAGGAGTACGATAGGGGTAAAAAGGGTAATTCCCTTCTCGGTCGAAATCATTAATGCCGACCCGAGCACATGAGTGTTATAAATCCAACAGGTAGAGACCGAACACTTGATGATAGGTGACCGACCACTTTGGTTCGGATGACCGAGCATTATCAGATCGGTAGCAGCATTCTCAGCTCAAAGGACCATTATGACCGACCTCATGAAGACCGAGCATATGGTAAGACATGCTCCAGAAGATAAGATACCCTATTCTTACGGATAAAATGACAAGTTGTCCTACTTTCATGGGGTAAACTGATAAGTCAGTGTCATAGGAGAATAAAGAAAGTGAATGTAGTTTTTGACTAGGAATCCTTATGGGAAAGGGAAATTGTTTCAACTAGGAAACCCTTGTAAAAGAAGGAATCTGATTTCTGCACTATTATAAATAGGAGGGTAGAGTATGTGTAAGGAGAATCAATATCAGAATCAATATCAAGATCATCATGATCAGACTTGTAAAAAACACAAGAGATATCAGAGAAGCATATCTCAGTAATAAAAAGCACTATTCATTTTGTATCCGTGGACGTAGGTGGGATCTGATCCACCGAACCACGTTAAATTTCTTTGTCGATTGGCGTATTTATCTCTCTTTTGCTAAGTTTGCTTTTGGTTCCTTCATAATCGAACAAATTCACTATTGAGGGAGGATTGTCTCGGGAGTAATATTCCCATATTGCCCTGAGACCGAAATCAGCCGTCAACAGTTGGCGCCGTCTGTGAGGATTCCAACGAAAAGCAGCACATGTGGTAAGACAATGGCAGAAGACGAAAATCTCCGATCATCAGGAAGTCCAACTACGGACTGGTTAGAGAAGATAGAAGAAAACATTGGGAAAGAAATGGAGGAAAACCAAGCCCTTTTAAAATCCATGATGGACCGACTAGAAAGGATGGAATGGAGGAACAACAAGAGATTTGAAGCCGGAACCAGTCAGAGAATAGGTGAGACGGCAGAAGGAAAAAAGGTTGTAGATACAAGTGAAGACGATATACCTAGAAGGAGGGGCCTCTACGGGGTAAAATCCGTAGTGGTAGAAAAAGATTCGCAAACGGAGGACACGTGGGAAGAAGAAGAGGGAAGACAACCACCAGATTCCTCCTATGATATCCCCCGAAACATAAGAATGGAAAAAATGAAGTATGACGAGGCTGAACTAGAGACCTTAAGTCATGAGGAGCGCCACACCCGGGGAAATAGACGCGAAGAAGGCCGCAGAAGGCGGCATGGTAATTCAGATAGCAACATGAGGTCTTGGTTGAGGAAAGAGATGACCAAGTGGGGAGTAAACCTCAAGACCGATACAGGAGATGCCCGGGACGGTGAGGAGGAATCTCCCCTCGTAGAAAAATAAGGTCGGCAAAATTCCCGAGGCGATTCAACATGCCTACCATGACACCCTACAAGGGCCATACTGACCCAAAATCTCATATTGAAAGCTTTGTCCTATTAATGGAAGTCCAATGAGTAGTAGGGGATGCCGTTTGTAAAGTATTCCCCCTAACCTTAGGCGGATCCGCCATTCTATGGTATAGAAGTCTAGCCTCATGGAGCATCAGCAACTTCACGCAACTCAAAAAATCATTTGTACGGCACTTCAAAGGGGCTTGCGTTCCTAAAAAGACAATTGGAGAGTTAAGACTCATGAAGCAGGGAGATGACGAGCCCCTAAAGGCTTTCATTGAAAGATACCATAATATGGTTCTCGAGGTCGGGGGATATGAGTCCCTCAAGGCCTTGGAAAGTTTAAAGGGGGCCTTAAGGGTCGGAAAACTGTGGACACACCTAGGAATCCAAGATACGCGAGATTATGCAACAGCCCTGGAAATAGCCCGAAAGTTTGTTTTGTTGGAGAACGAAGAGAAAATCTCCCGGAGAGGGACATCTATCAAAGAAAGGACAATAAGGGCAGAGGCCCCCAGCCGGCCAGATAGGGAGTTCAAAAAACCGCCCCCGAGACGCAAGGAATTCAAGCCAATACCTCAGAACAACCAGGAAAGAGGAATCCCGAACCAAGTAAATCATGTAGTCAGGGAAGAAGCATACATTCCTCTGAATAAGCCAATAGGACAAATCGTCATGGAGATCCAGGAAAAATACCTCTTGATAGAACCTAACCTCAGGAGATTTCCCCCAGATAAGAGAAATAAAGCATCATATTGCGTACATCATAATTTGAGAGGACATCCGACGGATGGGTGCAAAGACTTGCGGGAACAAATGGAAGACCTGGCTCGGAATGGATATTTAAATAAATACATTGACCATGAGGTTATGGCGGGTAGACAAATGGCACAGCGTCGACAGGTAAATATCATTACAGGAGGGAAAACACTGGCCGGAGATTCTAACCGGTCAAGAAAAAACTACAGCCGGGCTCGGGGGTCGGAGAAATTAGAAACGGAACAATCCTCGGGAATACAAGGTGGTCGGTCGGTGCCAATAATGTTCACTGACGAGGATACACGAGGGGTGAGTTTCCCCCACGACGATGCGTTAATAATCAAGGCAACAATCGACGGTTCAAAGGTAGACAGAATCTTGGTGGATCCCAGGAGCGCAGTGGATATAATCTCTAAAGAGGCTCTGGAAGGCCTTGGAGTGGAGTATGCAGCTCTGACCGACGATAGCACTCCCCTATACGGATTCAGAGGTTCAACGGTCGTCCCATTAGGGAGAATACAATTAGCAATGACGATCGGAACTCGTCCCCGGACTCGGACATTATGATAAACTTCATGGTGGTGGACTGCATGAGCAGTTACCAAGTCATTTTCGGTTGACCTTTCATGATGAAGACAAAGGCCGCAATGTCCTGCCATTACTTAAAGTTAAAATTCCCCACCCGGGAAGGGATTAGAATCGTGTGCGGAAGTCAGAAGACAGCCCGGAGCTGTTTTGCCACCCTCTCATGGGAAACCCTCTGCGTTGAAGTAGGTACCCAAAAAAGACAAGAGAATGAAGACAGAGAAGAAGCAAGGGGGAACACAGGTCCTCGGTCAAATAAAGTTGCCCGATTAGGGGCGGTCGAAGAACTAGAAGAGACAGAACTTTTTGGACCTGGGAAGAACGTAAAGATATGGGGAAACTTAGACAAAACCCTGAAACAGGGCCTGTTAAGGTGTCTAAAGGAGTACCCGGACGTCTTCGCATGGGGGCACGACGACATGCCCGGGATTGATCCGAAGTTCATCAATCACCGCTTGGCGGTAGACCCGTCACACAAGCCAGTCAAGCAAAAAAGAAGAACCTTTAATCAGGAACGGTGCAGGGCAGTAGCGACCGAGGTGGACAAATTATTGAAAGCTGGTTTCATCAGAGAAGTAAAATACCCGGAGTGGGTATCAAACGTGGTATTGGTGAAGAAGTCAAACGGAAAGTGGAGAATGTGTGTGGATTTCATAGGCCTCAACAAGGCATGCCCGAAAGACAGCTTCCCACTGCCAAATATAGACTAGCTAGTAGATACAATAGCCTGCCAGAGACTGCTAAGCTTTATGGATGCCTTCTTAGGATACAACCAGGTCAAGATGCACCTTACGGACGAGGAGAAAACACTTTTGTCACCGACCAGGGGCTTTACTGTTATAAAGTAATGCCCTTCGGACTGAAAAATGCAGGGGCAACCTTTCAAAGACTGGTCAACAAAATTTTCAAACCGCTTATTGGCACGTCAATGTTGGTATATGTTGACGACATGATAACAATGTCCAAAGAACCAGAATGTCACGTGACCGATCTAAAGAAAACCTTCGAATTACTAAGGAAACACAATTTAAAGCTCAACCCGGAGAAATGTGCTTTCGGAGTAGCCTCAGGGAAGTTTTTGGGCTACATGGTAAGCTTCTGAGGCATATAAGCTAATCCATAGAAGATCCAAGCCGTACTGGACTTAAAGTCTCACAGGACGGTAAAAGAAGTGCAAAGTCTAATCGGCAGATTGTCCGCGCTCAACCGATTCATCTCCCGAGCAACAGACAAGTGCCACCCTTTCTTCAAAGTCATCAAGAAGGCCAAAAAGGAAATCGAATGGACGCCGGAATGCGAGGAAGCCTTCCTACAGTTAAAACAATACCTAACACAACCCCCGCTTCTAGCAAAACCACTCCCAGGGGAAACCTTATACTTGTACTTAGCTGTCTCAGAGCATGCAGTAAGTTCGGTGCTAATACAAGAGGTCGACAGGGTCCAAAGGCCAGTATATTATGTCAGGAAAGCTCTGTTAGATGCTGAGACCCGATATCCGATACATGAACTGGTCGCCTTGTCATTGATCACTGCAGCCCGGAAACTACGACCCTACTTCCAAGCCCATCCTATTGGGGTTTACACCGATTTTCCTCTGAGACAGATTCTACAAAAACCAGAAGTTTCTGGCAGGTTAATGAAGTGGTCGGTATAGTTAAGTGAACACGACATTTCTTACCTCCCAAGGGTAGCAGTAAATGGGAAGTTTTTCTCAGATTTTGTCACGGAATTCACAGAACCCCAGGTCTTGACTGTGGGGGAAGGCAAATGGGAGATGTCAGTAGACGGATCTGCCAGCTCACAAGGCAAGGGAGCTGGAATCATATTGAAGAGCGACAAAGGTGAAGAGGTATTGTTCGCCCTGAGGTTTGCCTTCGAGGCCAAAAACAATGAGGCAGAATATGAGGCAATTCTGGCCGATCTAAGGCTATGCGCGGTGGTGGGAGTCCACGACATAGTGGTAAGAAGTGACTCTCAGCTAGCTGTTCAGCAGCTGAAAGGTGAATTCCAAGCTAGGGAGCCGAGTTTGATAGCCTACTTGGCTGAAGTAAAAAGGTTGGTGGAAAGAATGAGGAACGTACACTTTGAGCAAATCATTCGAGAAGACAACTGCGAGGCAGACTCCTTGGCGCGACTCGCATCTTCGATAAAAGCAGAGAACCCCAGAATAGTCTCTTTAATCTGCCTCCGAGAAAAGAGCGTGGGAGAACTCGAAGTAAGAGTACTGGATAAGGAAGATAAGACCTCGTGGATACAGCCAATTAAGAAATATTTGGAAACATGGGAGACACCCGAGGACAAGAAGGAAGCCAGGAAACTAAAATTCAAAAGCACCAAGTTCTCCCTGATCGAAGGAGTGCTCTACCGGAGGGGCCACATAGTACCCCTCCTAAGATGTTTAGCAGATGAGGAGGCCGATTATGTACTCAGGGAAATTCATGCGGGCATCTGTGGGAGTCACGCCGGAGGACAATCGATGGCCTTTAAAGCTTTAAGGCAAGGGTTCTATTGGCCAACTATGCATCAAGACGGCATGAGAGTGGCTCGGAAATGCAAAGGATGCCAGAAGAATGCCAATATTCACCACCAACCAGTAGAGCAGTTAACCACCCTGTCCAGTCCCTGGCCGTTCGCTCAGTGGGGGCTAGATATCATCGGACCAATGCCAAGGGACGAGGACAGGCGAAGTACGCCATTGTAGCCATAGACTATTTCACCAAATGGCTGGAGGCCGAACCCATATCCACCATCACAGAGAAGAAGGCCACATAGTTTTTGAAGAAGAATATTATCTGCAGGTTCAGAATCCCACGGGCTGTCATCACCGACAACGGAAAACAGTTCGATAGTAGGGGATTCAGGAAACTCTGCGAAGACCTTCAGATCGCCTTAAGGTTCGCCTCACCAGCCCATCCCAAGTCAAACGGACAGGTTGAGGCGACAAACAAAACCATCAAGGCAAATCTTAAAGTCGACTCTGATCCTGCAAGAGCTTATGGGTCGAGGAATTGCCGGAGGTACTGTGGGCACACCGGACGACCTATAAAGACTCTACAGGGGAGACCCCGTTCTCCTTATCAGACGGGTGTGAAGCAGTTATTCCAGCAGAGATCGAAAGAAATACCCACATGGTCCGTCATTTTTAGAGCGAACAGAATGAAAAACTTATCAGAAGCCACTTCGACCTGATCGAGGAAAAAAGAGAGAAGTCAGCTATGAAGACAGCAGTTTATCAACAAATGATGGCCCGCTTCTACAACAAAAAAGTTCGAACCCGCATCTTTCTCCTAGACGACCTGGTATTAAGAAGAGTCACCCTGAACACTCGAAGGCCGGAAGAAGGCTCGTTAGGAGCCAAGTGGGAAGGGCCCTATAAAGTTGCAGAGGTGATAAGGCCAGGGGTCTACATCTTAGAACATCTGGACGGCACGCGATAGATTCCTTTTTTTCTTTTTTGCAGTGACCCGACAAGGGGTAGGAGCTCAATGTAAAGCCTTTCTCGAAATGCCCCGCAGAGAGCTGTAAGAAGGGCAGTATGTCCCCAAATATGAATAAAACTTTCTCTTTCCAAAAATTTCCACCCACTCTCTTAATTAAAATTGAAAGCTATATTCAAAATTTCGGGGGCATACTCGACACAATGATCTAGGGTCAAAGGACCACGTCCGCAACAAACCGATCACGGATGCTACCATAAAAAACACAAGCACAAACAAACCGACCAGGTTCACTTAACTTGCAAAATATTCAGGACCATATCAAGGGATAAGAACCGCGACGGAGCACAAAAACCCTTCGATTTACAAGGGACATTCCGAGATAGAAATCGCGAGAAAGGGATGCCCCCAGGAGATGGCCTTACCAGGCCGGTTTGGGAAAGACGGAACAAAGAATGTGCCCGCATATATTACACCTACCCGATCATTTGGATCCGTGAGAAGCATAACACGGGGATGGATAATACCCTCGTGGCATTTGCTTACTCCAGTGTTACCAAACATAAGGAGGAATATGCCCTTAATGTTTCGGACACTCTCTAATCCTCACCTACCTGATTAATGGATCCGTGAGAAGCATAGAACGGGGAGGGATGATACCCCCATGGCGTTTTCTTGCTCCAGTGTTTACCGAACATAAGGAGGAATATACCATTAATGTTTCGGACACTCTCTGATCCTCACCTACCTGATTAATGGATCCGTGAGAAGCATAGCACGGGGAGGGATGATACCCCCGTGGAGTTTGCTTGCTCCAGTGTTACCGAACATAAGGAGGAACATGCCCTTAATGTTTCGGACACTCTCTGATCCTCACCTACCTGATTAATGGATCTGTGAGAAGTATAGCTCGGGGAGGGATGATACCCCCGTGGCGTTTGCTTGCTCTAGTGTTTACCGAACATAAGAAGGAATATACCCTTAATGTTTCGGACACTCTCTGATCCTCACCTACCTGATTAATGGATCCGTGAGAAGCATAGCACGGGGAGAGATGATACCCCTGTGGCGTTTGCTTGCTCCAGTGTTAACCGAACATAAGGAGGGATATGCCCTTAACATTTCGGACACTCTTTGATCCTTACTCGATCACTCGGATCCAAGAGAAGTATAGCCTGGGGAGGGATTGTGCCCCCGTAACGTATGCTTGCTCCAGCGTTGTAAGGAGGAGCCCTCAAACAATACACAGACTCCATGGAGACCTGAAGTATAGAGGATGTGCCCTTACCATTCTAAACGCTCTTTGATCCAAATCCTGGTTCACCGGGACGCTGAATTGAAAGGTTCAGAATTGTGTTATGAGGCATCCGCGTTATTGTTTTAAAGTAAGTGATTAAGTCACCCCAATTTCATGATTTTTATTTTCCAGAGTTTTTTTTTTGTTTTTCGCTGGTCTGGCAAGGGGACGCCCGTGCCAGATTCGGTAGGGCTTCAAAAGGTTGATTCACTTCCCTTCTGAACAAGTCCCAAGGATTATTCGGCTCGAGGCTGGGATTCGTTCCGCCGAGGCCACTTGTTAATCGGTTTGGGGCTGGATTCGTTCCGCCGAGGCCACTTGTTAATCGGCCCGGGGCTGGTTTCGTTCCGCCGAGGCCACTCGTTAATCGGATCGGGGCTGGATTCATTCCGCTGAGGACATCTGATTGATCGGCTCGTGGTCAGGTTACATCCCCCTGGGTCTTCCTTTTGGACTGAGGATGTAACATTCCCTCAGGGCCAAGTGTTTCTCACAGCTCGGGGTCGGGTTACGTCCCACCGGGTCTGTATGATCAAGTAGAGGACGTAATATTCCCCCGAAGCAAAGTATTTCGACTAGCTCGGAATCGATTCTCGTCCACTGAATGATTTCATTTTCAGTTCGTGTTATCCCCTCACGGACGGGTCTCAAGTGATCATTTGAAGGGAGTCGTTCAGAGAAAATTACGAAAAACAGAAGAAAAGAACAGAAACACACAAAATATATATTTAAATAAAGTGTGAAATGTTATTACAAGAAAAGTAAAGTTTACACAAGGCCCCGTTCGGGTTACCCCTTGTCAGTCAGCCCGCGTAGGGGCAAGTGTTTCTTCCTCAGCAGGCTCAGATGACGGATGGCTCGGCTCGGCCTCGGGAGGTGGGATAGTAGCTTCTACATTGACAACCTGGGAGACCCCTACTTCAAGGGTCGGAAGAGGAACCTCAGGTAGGTTCTCGTCAGGAGCAGGAACCCCGGGAGGACCGGGGCGATCGAAATTGGGTCTGGATCTATCACTTCTTCGGGATAATGGGGGAGCCATTTCTGAAACTCCTCCTCAGTTATTTCCCCTTTACAGAAGCGGATGGCCGCATGGATAAGCCTCATGTCTAGGTCGGGCAGTACCATCGGAATAATTTTAGCACATCACCAACCCCCTCGAGACGGATGGAGTCTCTCTCGACCTCCAACTCAAGTTCTCTATTCGTAAGATAGTTCGCCTGCCGAGAATAAATAAGAGAATCAGAATACAGACTAAGTCAGGAAATCATAAACGGGGCGTAAAGGAAAGTGAAGCTACATTGGCCATTTGAGAGCACAACTCTATAACCACGCCCTCAGAAGAGAGGTCTTCATACCTCGGGATCTTCACCGGAGGGACCGCCTCGGCCAATTCGTTAAAAGCCAGCACCAGGTGAGAGGTGGTCTCCCTAATGTCCTTACCAAGGTCTTCGAGGCCAAGGATCACAGAGCCCTTCCATTTTTTGAAGGCACCCTCCGGCGCCCTCTTTTCCTGCCGAGCTGTTTGTTCCCTACTCATGACCCGCTCTTCCTCCATCTCCCGTCTTAGCACGGCCTCCTCGGCGCCAAACGGACGCTTCCTTCTCCTGGAAGGCTTTGGAGGGCTATTAGAGCAGATAATGTCCATCGGCGGCACCCCAAAAGGTGAAGACAAGCCTTGAGAGGTCGGCCATTCTACCCCTTCGGTCACTTTCCTGGTTCCAGAAGTTTCAAGCCGTTTTCGAGAGGTTCCAGCCCCGCCGTGGCCGATTTTCTTTTTTGTTACACCGGTCAGCTGATCGAGGTATTTTGGTCTCCTCGACATACTTGTAAAGGCAAAGGCAAAAAAGTGGTCAGTACATGACCTAAAAAAAATAAAATCATCATGACTAGCAAACGTGGAAACTGGTTAGAAGATCAGTAGGAATCTACCTATCCGACCAGAGACCTTCGGAGGAACGGTCCGAATAAGGCCTGACGCAACAAAAACCGCATCATTTACCAACTCCCTCCAATGGTCGGTATATCACCGAGCACAGTATACCCGCCTCCGGACCTGACGGGAGACCTTGGGAGCATCCCTCCAACAAGCTGGGAGGAATCAAAGAAGTTAGAAGCCTAGCATAAAAACTAAGGACATGAACGATAAGTGTTGGACTCCTAACCTCCCGCTCTGAAGATGTCCGGGACCGAAACATCTTCTGCATATGATCTCAGGACCCGTCCCCAATCTCCGGTGGCCCAGAACCAAAGATCTTTGAAATTTTTGTTAGAGTCGGGGAGTTTGCCGACAACATTTGGCGAGTCAGCATAGGCGGGAAGGTAGTACCAACCATGGTGAGTTTTTGGGTTGGCCTTCAACCGGTATAGTCTCTTCACTTCCTCATGAGAAGGTTCACCGAGCCCCGCCCGATGCCAAACTACGTGTAACCCGGCCAAGATCCTCCAACTATTTAAACTTAATTGGCAAGGGGCAATCTCCATCTCGGCAGCATCCAGGCAAAATAACGTTGGATTGGCAGTCAGAGTCCACACTCAAAGAAAGCCGGAAGAAGAGCTATCGAACCCTCATCGGGTTGACTGGCCCGATCACATGGAAGAGGGACTTCAAGAGCGATATCTATTGGGATATCATAACGTTACCGAAGCAGTGCTAGATCATCCTCAGTTATCTTGGAAGGCCGATCCATGTCCAAAGCTGAGAAGTCAAGATCACCGGGCTCTAGATCCTTCCGAGGAATTCTTTGATGGTAAGAATCTTGTCCAATTTCGGAAGGGGTGGGGGTAGTGTCAAGGTCTTCTACACTGGGTGCTCCCGAGCTTGAGGAGAGCTCTTCAACAATGGGGACCGAAGGTTTAGCGGGACTTACAGAATAAGACCTGTTATCAGACATCCTTGATATACGAGAAGTAAAAATAGGAAGGTCAGTCTACAACCAATTTCTAAAAGCGACCTGGACTTCGCAGCTATCCTAAAATATCCAGGAAGACTAGACCTATGAAGTTCTAAATGCCCTAGCAAATGTACATTAAACTCATAAATCTCTCCTTAAACAAACATTCAAAAAAAAAAAATAGGGAGAAGAAAAATAAGGTCGTTCGGGAAACTTACTTGATCTCTGTTAGGAAACCGGAAGAGTACGTTAAGAAGCTTTGGTTGAACTGAGTCGAACGAGTCGCGGTTGAGGAAAGAGAAGTTTTTTGCAGATGATAAAATTTTTCCAAACAGATACAAAGTGATCGATTCGTCTTCCTATAGTCACGTCAGAGTATTTCTAAACCGTCGGATCATGGAAGGATCTCGGATGAGCACCAGGTGTCGACATCGAGAGCGATATAGTAAAGTAGAATGAACGGTTGAGATTGGATATCAGCAATAAATGGATGATTTCGTTTGCTTTCAGCGGGAAACCGACGGATGATTGATAGGTGTCAGGTTCGGGTTAAAACCCTAAAAGTGATTTGATGGGCATTTAAACGGATGTGATGGTTGCGCGTCTCGAGAAGAATCTTCGAAAGGGCAGTGAGAGGATTTTGTCTTGGCGGGAGAAAAGAAAATTAAACCGAGCACCTTGTTTGGACCAAGGACGTTGTGGCAGCACGCCAGTAATACTTCTCTTTACATGGGTTAGCCACCACTCCGTCAGAAAGACTACTTTTTTTTAGTTCCGGCACCAACTTGTATACTCGTTGGAACCGAGAACTAGGGGACATATGTTGATGGTATTTTCAGGACACTATGTTATTTGAGCCGCACGACAGGGGTACGAAGGTAATTCCCTTCCTAATCGAGATCAATAATGCCGACCCGACCACATTAGTGTTATAAAAGCCAACAATAAAGAGACCGATCACCTAGTGATAGGTGACCGACCACTTTGGTTCGGACTACCGAGCACTATCAGATCGGTAGAAGCATTCTCAGCTCGAAGGATCATTGTGACCGACCTCATGAATACCGAGCATATGGCGAGACGTGCTCAGGAAGATAAGGCATCCTACTCTTGCGGATAAGATGACAAGTTACCTACTTTCATGGGGAGAACTAATGAGTCAGTGTTTTAATAGGATGAAAGAAGTAAATGTAGTTTCAAATTAGGAATCTTTATGGGAGAAGGAAATTGGTTCGATTGGGAACCCTTGTAAAAGAAAGAATCTGATTTCTGCACTATTATAAATATGAGGGTAGAGTATGTGTAAGGAGAATCAATATCAGAATCAATATCAAGATCATCACGATCAGACTTGTAAAAAACACAAGAGATATCAGAGAATCATATCTCAGTAATAAAAACATTATTCGTTTTGTGTCCGTGGACGTAGGTGGGATCTGATCCGCCGAATCTCGTTAAATCTCTTTGTCGATTGGTGTATTTATCTGTCTTTTGCTAAGTTTGCTTTTGGTTCCCCCATAACCGAACAAATTCACTATTGAGGGAGGATTGTCTCGGGAGTAATATTCTCATATTGCCATGAGACCGAAATCAGTCGTCAACAGATAGAAATCATAATAAAAATATATAAAACATAAATTTAATTATTATTTTATAAATATGCTAAATTAAGAGAATTAATGAAACTATAAGTGTGAAATGATTAATTTTTCTTTTAATAAATGTGCACTTTTTAGTGCTCATCATCGGCCAGTATATATTTTGCATACTTGTATACTTGCCAACAAAATAGCTCTTTTAGATTGACGGGAGGAAGATCATTATTCATTTTCTCTATAAAATTTTCTCTATGATGATCTTATGGCTTGTCATGGCGTAAATTTAACCATTTCAGAGAGAGTCGCCTCAAGACTTATCCTAGTCAAACCCTTCCACTTGTGATAATTTTCCATTCAACAGAGTACTTAGTAGTTATGGAGAATTTTTTATGAATAAAATGAATAAGGATCTTCATCCAGTTTGAGAAGATGAGCCATTTTACTGGCAAGCATATAAGTATGTCAAATCATGTGTTGATTGATTTAATGTTTATACTGAAATATATGGGTGTTCACGGGTCAGGTCGGGTCAGGTTTTTTTAAATTTTGTGAGACCCGATCGGGTCGGGTCACGTGGAGGTCGGGTCGCGGGTCAGGTCACGCGGAGGTGAAACCCGATCGGGTTCGGGTCGGCAAAAAAAATAATTTTTTTAATGAATTAATTATTTTGAAATATAAATATTAGTTATTTTATGTCCCGAAAATTATCATATATATGTAGTTTTAATACAACAAAAGTAATAATAAATGAAATAATAGTAAAAACTTTAAAAAATAATAAAAATTTTAGAAAAATAATAAATTTTTTAGAAAAATAATAATTTTTTGAGAAAATAATAAAAATATTATAGGGTCGGGTTGGGTTTTAATATCAAACCCATTGCCAAACCCGGAAATTTCGGGTCGGGTGAATTTTTTTTTATTTTTTAAACCCGCGCGGGTCGAGTCGGGTCGCGCGTTGACCCGACCCTATGAACACCCCTGCTGAAATAACATTTTGTTATGACATATTAGCAGGTTTGTTAGAGTTAACCGATTAAATCTTAGAAAACAAACTTATTCATTTATAAGACTTAATTATAAATAAAATTTCTTTTAGAATTAATGTGTAAAAACAATAATTTTTTAGAACTTTAAAAGTTGTTATTGGAAACCGATATGACAGCTGACTGATTTAATAATTGTGCTGAAGTGTCATTCTGTTATATCACGCCCTTTAAATTTTACGGATTGGATTTAAAAAAAAAAACTTAATCGCTTATAATTAATAATAAACAAAATTTATTTTAGAACTTAAATATAAAAGGAACACAACTTTTAATATTTTAGAAGTTGTTATCCCTGGTATTAAACGAGTATATACGTACGGGACATTCATTATTAGTATGCACTTTTGGCACCGTTAAAATTCGAAATGTGCCACGTCAGCAAATGAAAGGAAACGTTATCTCCACATACTGTCATTTGATTGGTCAGCTGGATATTCCCGCGAAACAAAAATCAAGTGGGACCTACATCTCTATCTCCCAGCCGCACGATCACTCTCCCACAATCAACTAAAAACCCCTTCCGTCTGAACCGTAAATGAGAAATTAAAAAAATATTAAAAAAATCGACGGAGATGGAGTTTCCGTTAGCGTCGTTAACCTGGAGTCAAGGGACGACGTCGTTGAGTGGAAGAGCCGGAGGGTTGTGTTGTGAGTTTTGGGTGAGAAAGAAGAAGGGGATGGTGAAGAATGGGGCCAGTCAAAGTCAAATACGGTGGATTAAGGCGTCTGCGGAGAGAAGTGGCAGTAGCAGCAGCAGTAACGGAGATATTAAGGACGGCGAGGGTAGCAGGTTCACAGGAAGTGTTATGGAGGTCACCACATTTGATCGTGGCTTTGGTCAACCTGCTTCTGACTTTCCTGTTTGGGACAAGATTGGTGCTGTTGTTAGACTCACCTACGGAATTGGTTAGCTTTTCCGTTTTCTCTTACTTGCGTAACAATTATGTAGCTTGCCTATTGAAAATGTCAAAGCTATTGCTTTTTGAAAACAAAGATTAAGTGCAATAAATCTGCTTTCTTTTCCCCTATTTGGAGATGGAATTTCAAAACAAACAAAAGCATTTTTCGCAAATGGTGTGGTCGGCTATACGGATCGTTCAACTCAATTTTATTTTATCCAAAATCATTGACTCATTAAACTCGGTAAAATCTAGGTCCCTCGTCTTGATTTTTGGCTATATCAATTTAGATGTTCTCCGACCTGACATATAGAATACCATTTGATCTCATTTTCTTAACGGAGATGGAATTACTTTTAAAAATTTTCTTGCTTCTTGGAACTGTTAATTGAAAACTTATGAATCTGCTTTCAGTGAAAATTAACTATCATTGTTATTATTTAGATTTTTTGGGCTGATGAAATCAGGTATATATGGTGCAATGGCGCTAGCGGGAAGATTCATATGTTCAGTTACTGGAATAGATAGCATGGGAGGATTCCAACCATCCTTAGACGTGATGGTGGAAGGACTAGGATATGCAGCTCCACCAATAATGGCCCTTCTGTTTATACTAGATGTACGCTCTCTAATTATGTTTTAATTTTGTGTTATCTATTTGAAAAGAATATAGAAAAAGTTTGAGGTGGGTTTTCTTGTAATTATTGGGATGTGACTTTTATTTTTTATTTTGTTGATAATTTATTGAGATCTCAATCTCTATCTAGAACTAGCATAATATCTAAATATTTCAAATGGAGTTCAATTTTTTGTGGAGATGTTTTTCTTTGTATTAAGTTTGTTATTGACTCAGTTTCATTTTGAATTTGGGACTTATTTGGACTGAGATGGTTACAGGATGAAGTTGTGAAAGTATCACCTCATGCTCGTGCCATCAGAGATGTGGAGGATGAGGAGCTTCGGAGCTTCTTTTATGGAATGTCACCCTGGCAGGTATATTTTGTTTAAATGTCATAATGATTAGTATAGTTTACATTTTTTCTGTCTTTCGTAGACCAAACAAGGACTAGATTTAATTTTACATTATATTTGCAGTTTATACTAATTGTCGCTGCCAGCTCAGTGGGAGAAGAGCTTTTCTACCGGGCTGCAGTTCAGGTCTATTCACACGAAATTTTCCTTTTATCTTCACTTAATGTAGAGTAGATAGAAATATCGTAAAACTTTCTAAATAATCATTTTAAAGGGTTTTTTTTTTATAAATCTTCTATGCTCTTTGCAACGGTAAGGTTACTCCATTGTGACCTGGAGGTCATAGGTTCGAGTCATGGAAACAGCCTCTTTGCAAAAAAAAACAAGAGTAAGGCTGTGTACATATTGAATCCTCCCCAGAGCACACAATGTGGGAAGTCTTGTACGTTGAGCCATCCTTCTATACTCTTTTCATCCTAATTAAGCAATGAAAGCTTTAGATTCTCTGTTTACTTATTAGCTGGTTAGATTTCCTAGTAATATTTTTCTATCTTGTTCATGAGGAATTATTTTCCTTTTGAAGTAATAGAGTTAGACCTCGTGCTTTAATTACATCAGTTAACTTGTTGCTTCTTTCTGCTTATTTAAACAAACAACATCCCTTCCCCTTTGCTTTATGTTAGGGTGTGCGTGGGGGTTCTCAAGACTCTAAATAATGTGCTTGATGATAACAATCACCATTTTTTTTAATGGAAATATTGAACCATGGAAATTTCTAATTTGGTATCTATTCAGGGAGCATTGGCTGATATATTCCTAAGAGGCACTGATTTGGTGACGGATGCTCGAGGAATGGCTTCTCTGGTATATGTTCCTTTCCATCACTTGTTTTTCCTATATCTATTATGACAATTTTCTCACATGTAAAATGTGTGCTTATATTTCTTCTGTATGTAGACGGGTGTGCTGCCTCCATTTGTCCCATTTGCTCAAGGTTTTGCGGCTGTCATAACTGCTGCTCTTACCGGTTCTCTCTATTATGTGGCCACCTCTCCCAAAGGTAGATTTGGTCACTTTTTAGATTGTTCAAGTCATTCGTAACTCTGAAGTTTGTTTAACGAATTGTTTATATCTTTTCAGATCCTACTTATGTAGTAGCACCGGTTTTAAGATCTCGCACTGGTCGAGAAGATTTGAAAAAGCTTTTTGCAGGTTCCACCTCTTCCTCTTACATATTATTTATTAGAGTTTACCAATTAGTTGTGCTTCCATGAGACTAAAACATGTCTATCATTTGGGATATTAATAGCCAAACAAAACCGGTGATTTGTAGTTGTCGAAAGTTAGCTAGTTGTTTATGGATAAACATGAGCAGCAAGCCACTGTTGTAGATTAAACAAGAAGTTAAAATTAAAAGTGCCAATATTCGCAAATACACGAATTCCTTAGATTGAGAACCTCTCAACTATCCACAATGTTTTTAGGACTTCAATGATATTCTTATTTTGTAGAAGTCGAAAGTTAGCTGGTTATTATGGATGAACATGAGCTGCAAGTCGCTGTTGTAGATTAAACCCAAAAAAGTGCCAATGTTCACAAAAAAAAAGAAAAAAAAAAAAAGGAAAGAAAAGAAAAGAATTCCTTACATTGAGGGGCTCGCAACTATCCAGAATGTTTTAGACTTCAATAAACATAGATTCTTATTTATTTATTAGCATAGCATAACTGGAAATTAAATCCCCTCCCAATTGAACATAGATTCAATATTTTAAAAGCTTATGAAGAACAAAATCTAGAGTATGGAACTACAATTGACAGTTTGTAATTTTTACTGTTAGATATGCTAACTGTTAGATATGCTAATAAGAGGAATTAACTTTGTGAGTGATGAATGTTTTTATGGTTGTACCAGGAACAAATATATACTTGATCACTTAATGGAGGAGTTTTACTGAGAACTAGTTTGACTTATATAAGGGTGTATGAAGCAAAAACTGAATTTTATAATTTATTACAAAATATCATGACTCACCACTTTGTACATTTACATAAGTGATTATTCTTTTTTCTCAACCTTTCATATTGCCTTTGTGCAGCCTGGTATGAGAGGAGGCAGATGAAAAGTATTTACTCTCCTCTGTTGGAAGGATTATTGGCCTTGTACTTAGGTTTTGAATGGAATCAGGTAACATTTGAACTTATTTTGGTGTCGAGAAAATTAGTAGTCAAGCTGGAAGAAAATGAAACTGAGAGAATTAGTTCTTTATGTTCTGATTTACAGACAAATAACATCCTCGCTCCAATGATTACTCATGGTATATATTCGGCTGTTATATTGGGACATGGTCTTTGGAAGATTCATGATCACCGGAGAAGATTGCATCAGAGAATCCAACAGCTTCAATTAGAAGGAAAAGGCTCGGATAGAAAATGAAGCTGTTACTGAAGAACGCCAGGTAGTGAGGAAATTTGTCCATTGCTGTTGGTGCTTTAATTGTGTAGAGTGAGATGTAATGATGTATATAATATAAGGAAACATTATATAGTAACTGTATAAGAGTTACAGAAAGTTATAGTGTACATGTGTAGAATCATGCTGATTGTAGATGAGCTCGGATTTTTCTGTAGACAATTGAGCAAGTGCATTTTTGTTTGCCTTGGAAAGTTGTTCGTGTGCGCGCAATTTCTTTATGGCTCAAAGTGTTTAAGTTCAAGTCGTGTATCTTATGAGGAGTCTCTTACGTTGAACTTTGAGAATAAAGTTGTGCAGGCCAGACACTTGAGTCCACCAGAGCCTGAACAAAAAGTCTTTAATAATAAGGTGATAAATTAAGCACTTTCAATAGGTATGACAAGAGAATTACATGTTCAAATCATGTATACAAACTAATTAAGAATCCTTGAAAATTTGAATGTGTAAGGACTTTTATTTGTTTTATTCTTTTCTTTTTCAACTACTGTTATTTTTGTAGGATTTTTATTTTCTGAAAAAACTGTCCTTTAATTTGCCTATTGAAAATTTTGGGCAGTAAAAACAATATGAAAAATTAAAAGAAAATATATAATAATTAATTTTATCTTACTTTCTTACATAAAACATACAATCATTAAAGATCTTGCCCGGCTAGACCTGACCATCGGTCCGGTTCCCGGTTCCATACTTATGTGGAACCAGAATCGAAACCGAACCGTTCGGTTCCCGCTCCATTCGATTTTTTTTTTTTACTTTTTTTTTAAATTTTAATAATGATTTTTTAAAAAAATATGAGATTAAAAAAATTATTTAAAATTATGGATTTGAATTTAGATTACATTAAATTAAAAATAAAATTATTATCTAAAAAAATTAAAAATAAAATTATTAAATTAAAGAGCTTGAACTTAAATTTTTAAAAACTTAAGTTGCCTATGTATCCTCCAGGGGTGAGGAATCAAAGTTTATGTAGTTTCATTATAATTTTAAGATAGTTCCCCATTGTAATTTATAATTATTTACTGATCAATCATCATCAATCATCATTATCAGTGCATGTTGATCCTTCAGCTCCCGTTCTGCTTGCACTTGCAGATGCATTATCAAACAAGTCTTCAAAGTCATCGGGGGCATCTTCTTGTTTCCTTAGATCAGCTCGGGTCCAATCACCCATACGTATGTTGCTTCTAAAGTGCTTGGATGTAATGAAGACTGTCTCGCTTCCAATATATTACCTCCTATGCTGAAGGCTTGCTCAACCGCAACGGTGGAAAAAAGTGTTGCCAGTAACTCGTTAGCAATAATTGATAATACATGAAAGAAATTTTGATGTCCGTTCCACTAGTCAAGGACTTCAAAATTTTTACTCACTGAACTTTTAGTAGGAAACTCGAAATTGGTAGATAAATAATTATCTAATTTCGGGTTGTTAGTCGTGTTATCCCTATGTTTTTTATTTCGTTGTAATAATTAACGATCACCTACGCTAAGTCTTGATTGTATTACGGGTTCGCTACTACTAGATTGTCATACTGATTGCTAGTTATATCTACTAACATAATCATTAAATAAATCTATTAAATCAATTTTTATTTTAGCTATTATTATTGTAATATCAATTTCATCTATTTTTTCTAAATATCCATAGTAAGCTTGTAAGGCACTATTCAAACCTTCTAATTTAAATTTGGGATAAAAAATTGTGGCAATAAGATTAAGTAATGGAATGTCTCTAAAATAATTCAACAATTTTCTTTTCATAACAACAATAGTGATGGAGTTGATGCTTGGAGTGCCAATCCTAATTGTACATTTTATTATTTATTAATAAAATAACTAAATTTTTCATTTCATACCTTATTAATGGTATTGTCATTATGCGTATTAGATTAAAGTATAGATATGCAAAGAATGACATCGACCTTAGAATAGTTTTGACATTAGGTGTAAACTATTCTTAAAGTAAATATTCATAGTTGTTGGTTTTGGAATACGGTCGAATTCCTATAACCTAGAAAACTAGCACATGACGTATATTAGAATTGGAGTTCCAATGATTTAATCCGATGTACCATGAGTTTTGGAAACTCGTATAGACATGTGGGTATCCGTTAAAGCGAATACTGAATGACTCACAAGTGATTCCTAATAGTTGGAAGTACACACCACCGTCAATAGGAATCTCCTTAAGTCGAGTAGCATATGTAATCCTTTGACTATATGATAGCATGGATTTTGTGTGAGATCCTACACACTTTGATGCCATGTATGTCAGAAACCTTTCATGGTCTGGCCTCTAGATAATCATTGGGTGTGGACCGATTCACTAAGTAATCAAGTGTGAAGCAAGATAGGATCCGTCGGCCCATATATGTACCATAAGGGTGTAGGTATCCATGTGAGTAAGTCGCGATTCTTAAAGACTTTGGCCAAAACCGATCACATAGGGTGGATCGCATCAGTTGTAAAGAATCATGGATATGTCGACATGAGATGTGCGTCTTGGAAACTTGACGGTGTATTCTATGTTTCATAAACACAACTTAGATAGCCTACGACGAATAGATTGTTAAACATATGTGATGACCTCGACTTGTATAGTTCAGAAAGGTCGTTCGTTTTGTTCGCAAATTCGGAGGTGGCCGAATTGCGTACATATTAGCTAGGCTTATATTACGAACATGTCTGAACTTAGAGAGTCTTAATATGAAGTGTAATCGTTGAGCACTTGGGTAGCCGATTATTTTTTATAAAAGATAATATTCGATATTATAATTATCAACTAAGATAATCAAGTGTTATTGGATAACATTGATTATTTACTTGTACCTAATTGGATTAATTCAATAATTACACAAGGGATTAATTGTAAAATCATAATTATCTCTACCATTTGAGGATATTATGGTAATTGTAAGTATGTAATAATATGTGGTTTTGGCTTGATTTAATTAGATGAAATCAAGATGACAAACATTTAACTAATCCATTTCCTAATCATTGGCTTGATTTAATTGGATTAAATTAAAGTGGGAGACAATGGAGATGAGTCACACCTAATTATACATATTTGGACAAATTAGATTAAGCCCACTTAAAAGTTGATTACAACTTTTATTAATTAAAAATTGCCTAAGTTTTGCTATAAATAGCAAGTTTAGGAAGGTTTTAATTACAAGTACAAATACAAGCAAATTCTTAAATAAATTAGCCTAAGTTAGAGAAGTGTTTAGAGAATCTTGTGAGGTCTTTACAATATTTCATCTATGAGAAATCAAGATTGGATCTTGAAGTGAAGCTTGCTAGCATTGGAAATCAAGGTTGGATCTTGAAGTCAAGCTTGCACACCTAGGAGGTTCTCCAACCATTTCAACAAAGGAGAAGTAGATTGGATCTTGCTTCAAGCTTACTAAGGTAATGTTTGATCTTCTCCTAAGCTATGTTCTTTTATGTATTAGATGCATGATCACATAGCTTAATGTTTAAATAAGGCTAATAAATTGTGTTAGGATGCTTTGGAAGTATAAACACAATATGTTTGTAATTGGGTCAAAATATTTATGTTAGACATAATCATAATTTAGAATTTGGAACTCTTGATTAAAGCTTAGAGGTATGGATACCATTCTAGAATCATTTGAACACCTTTGGGTGGCCTATAATTGTTCACGAGACATTTCTTATTGAGATTCTAATTTGGTTTGTGTATTGTATTCAAAATTTATGAAAATACGTATTTAGAATAAATTTATGTTCTTATAAAAATATTTGATATTTTGAAAAACTTGATTTTTATTCTATAAATGTGTTGATGTTTGTTTTGATTTTTAAAAATAATTTTGGGTGTTTTTGAAGTGTTTAGGAAGAGCCAGAAGAAATTAGGGTAAAAGATCCTAATTCCTTTAGTTCACTGTAATGTGAGCTGAAGGAAATGAAAAGGAAACAAAAAAAAAGTTATCAGCGCATAGTGCGCACTACAGTGCGTGCGCTGATTTTTTTTGCTTCGTTCTGGAGCTTCCAGACTCCGATTTAGTCCCGATATTTTCCTATACACTCGTAATGGAATATAGTATTTCATTAAATAATTTAATATTACACCCGTACTTGATATCCATGGGTTAGACCCATTTCCACTGTGCGAGGCATCGATTCGACCCTAGGGGTTCCACAACTGTCCCAATAAAATGGTATCAGTAGCAAAGGCTTAACCACACAACACATGTTTTGAATCTATGCCACATTAATTTTAATTTAATTATGCATAAGACATATTGGATATGTATTGCATGTTTTAAATTAAAACTTTGACCTAATAAAATTAATGACTTGATTCTCATAAATCTCTCGTGATTAGGTGATTACTTTTATGTAATAGTATTAATAATGTTGGAGCATTATTGGATGGTCCATCTTGCCAATACGGAGATGAATGGGTTCTTACTACTTATATCCAATAACATCATTAGTGTGAGGGTATAAGTGCTCGGATCATAGGTCGCTCCGATAAAATATTGGATATAACATGATGAGTTAATGTAGTCGCCCAATATCGCCATTAGCGTGAGGGTGTACATACGAAGCTCATTAGTAAACATTGACAAGTATACACCTAGAACACGTCTTAATCCAATATCGTCATTAGTGTGAGGATAAGAAATGGTTCATGACCAAACTAGGAGTCATATGAATGTGATTGACCTTGAAAGTCTATTTAATGAGTTTACAAAGGCCAATATCATCATTACTGTGAGGCTGAAGTAAATGTCATGTGATCCACTTCCCGCTATGAAATTTTGATAGTCAAATTTCTATTTTTCTGTTAAGGGAGATTACAGAATTATGTAAAGTAGTGGGGGCACTAATAGATTTAAAATTCTATAATCAATTAGTGTTATCACTTTAGAAATGAAAATTGTCTTGTTACTTCTCAAAAATATTGTCTTGTAGATGGTTGCCGCTAATCCATTGATAAAACTTTTGGATTCCAATAAGCTAAAATGATCCGAGAACTATTTAGAATGGGAAATGAACATGAGCCTTGTCTTTGAATTTGAAAAGTTGACTTATGTCACTGTCAATCCATTGCTTGTTGATATCGATCCTGACTCCACTCCAGAAGAACGAGAAACTTTTAATAGATGGACGGATGATAACCTGAAGGTGAAATCCTACATCTTGGGATTGATGGTTCCAGATTTGCTGAGATGGTACATTGAAGTACCAGATGTTTGGAGCATCATGCGAAAACTCAAGGAGTTGTTCAAGGCAAACCAAGAGATGGAACTTTATGGAAGGTCTAAGGAATTGTTCCGCGCTGAACTCAAGGAGGGAGGAGATATCAGTACACATGTTTTGAACATGATAGACCAGATTCGATATCTGGAATGACAGAGCATTGTGTTTGATGAAAGACTGGGCCGTAATTTGATTCTGACTTCTTTGTATGGTTCTTATGCTGGCTTTGTATTAAATTTCCATATGCATTCGATGCAAGCCACATACGAAGAACTTCATAATATGATACGCACGGCGGAGAAAGATTTGAATAAAGGCAACCCCACACTGTATCTCCATGGTGGAGCTGGCTCTTCAAAGACTTCTAGGATGTCAAAGAAAATCAAGATGGGGAAGAAAAAGATATCAAAGAAGAACTCCAAGAAGTGCAAAGGTAGAAAATCGAGATTATCTCGTGATCAATGTCTACAATGCAAGAAGTCTGGACACTGGAAGAATGACTGTCTAGAACTAAAAGAAAAAGTAGGCCCCTCAGATACGCTTTATATTTTTCCCATTATTGACATCTCATTAGCCTTAGATGCAAATAGTGGATGGGTGTTAGACACTGGCAGTCCTACTCATATTTGCAATTCCCTGCAGGAAATGAGGGTTAGAAAAAGGCTGAATAAAAGGGAGATCCAGCTTAGAGTTGGCAATGACGAGACATTGGATGTCAAGGCCATATGAACAATTGTTCTAGATCTCTGAAATAGATGTAAATTAGATTTGCATGACTGTTATTATGTTCCCTCAATTATCAGATAAATAATATCACTACCAATATTAGATAAAGAGGGATATAAAATAAACATTGAGGATGAAACTTCATGTTTGTATGATAAAGAAAATTTATTGAAATGTGAATGTTTTTTATCAAACGGTCACTATGTTTTGGAAATATATAGAGATGTCTTTAATGTAGAGGAAAATACAAGTAGGAAATCTGAACTAAATAATACTGAATTATGGCATATGAGATTGGGCCATATATGTATTAGACGTCTATCCAAATTAGTAAAAGATGGTTTGATTGAAAATCTTACCTTAGATCCTTATCCGATTTGTGAGTCATGTATCCAATGAAAGATGACAAAGGCCCCATTTCAAGGTGTTGGACACCGTGCTGGAGATTTACTACAGCTAATATACGGCGATGTGTGTGGTCCATTAAATCATGCTGCTGATGATGGTTCCACATACTTTGTGACTTTCACAGATGACAAGTCTAGATATATATATATATATATCTATCTGATGAAACATAAGTCGGAAACATTTGACAGGTTCAAAATATTCTGAAACGAAGTAGAAAAGCAAACCAGTAAATTCATCAAATGCCTTAAATCAGATCGAGGCGGTGAATAAATGAGTGAAGAATTCAGAAATTATTTAAGGGAGAATGGAATTCTTGCCCAATATAGCCCACCAGGAACATCGCAACACAATGGTGTGTCTGAACGAAGAAATCGTACTTTATTGGATATGGTGTGATCCATGATGAGCTATACAAATCTTCCTTATTACCTTTGGGGTTACGCTTTACAAACTGCTGCCTACATACTTAATAGGGTTCCATCGAAAGTTGTTTCTATGACCCTCTATCAGATATGGTTCGGTAGAAATCCAAGTCTTAGGCATTTAAAGATTTGAGGTTGTCCTGCATACGTTAGAATTGCGCAGTGGGATAAACTAGCACCCAAAGGGTATAAATATAGATTCGTTGGATATCTTGATAATTCCATGGGATATCAATTTTACGATTCCGAGCAACAAAATGTATTTGTTGTTCGCTTTGTAACTTTTCTTGAAAAATAATTTTTGAGGGAAAGTGTGAATTTTAGAGAGATTAAACTTGATGAGTTTGATCCCGACATTAAGGAACCTGAGATGGAACTAGAGATCCAAATAGGTGAAGGATCTACAACACAGCTTATACGTAAGTCGAATAAAATATCAAGGCCTCCTAAAAGACTGTTTTTAACATCTGATGTGAGCCTTGATGTTCTCCTCTTTGAGGAAACAGATCCGACTACGTATAAAGAAGTGATATTGGATATCGATTCGGGAAAATGACAGGAAGCCATGAAATCCGAAATGGATTCAATGCATGCCAATCAAGTCTGGGACTTAGTTGAACTTCCTGAAGGAGTTAAACCTATTGGTTGTAAATGGGTTTATAAAAGGAAGTGAGGGCCTGATGGAAAGATGGAAACCTATAAGGCCCGACTGGTAGTAAAAGGTTACACTCAACATCTTGTGATTGACTATGAGGAAACTTTTTCACCAGTAGCCATGCTAAAATCCATTAGGATTCTTTTAACCATTATTGCATATCACGACTATGAGATATGGCAGATGGATGTGAAATCCGCTTTCCTAAATGGATTCCTTAAAGAGGATATCTATATGGAACAACCAGAGGGTTTCGTATCCAGTGGGACTTCAAACTTGATTTGTAAGCTCCAAAAGTCTATTTATGGACTTAAACAGGGATCATGAAGCTGGAATCATCAGTTTGATGAGATAATTAGATTATTTGGATTCATCAAAAACGAGGAAGAACCATGTGTTTATAAGAAAGTTGATGAGTGGTAAAACTATCACTATTTCCCACTCATTTAACTCAATATTTTGTATAGTTTCTTGAGTTTTGTGAATATTTTGATGTGTTTTGTGTTATTTTGTAGATAAATAAAGTTTCAGGACATTCTGGAGGTGATTTGGAGCAAAACTGTGAAATTTGGTGAAATTTGGCAAAAAGGGTATTTTGGTAATTTTGGGCGTCCCGACACAAAGGGTATTTTGGTAATTTTGGACATCCCGACACCAAAATAAAGTTTAAGGATATTATGGAGGTGATTTGGAGCAAAACTGTGAAATTTGACGAAAATGGTATTTTGGTAATTTTGGGCGTCCCAACACCGAGGGTATTTTGGTAATTGCACCACCATGCCACATGTCAAAAATTCAACGAGCCATTTTTTTTAGCCACCATGCCACGTGTCGAAAATTCAGCGATCCAAAAAAATAATAATAAAATTATAAATAAATAAAAATCAGAAAAATAATAATAAAAAATTAGATTTTTTTGCCTATAAATAGATTTCGAATTTTTAGTTTCAAATCTACCAAATCCTCTGTAAATACTTATATAATAAAGAGTTCTTCATATTTTCTTCTTTTATTCAGTTTTATTTACGCTTTGTAGTAGTAATTCTATCCATCCATGAGGGGGTAACCTCTTCATGCTGAGTTAATAAGGTAATACTTTTACTTTTGCTATTTAGATTAATCTCCCTTAAAATATAATATATAAACTATTTAAAATCTGAATTAATAAAGGATACCGCCATTTCCGGACGGTTGGTTATTTAATTTAATCTGGTTAACCTGACTTAATGAGGATACCGCCACACTGGACGGTTGGTTTAAGTTTATATTTTTGTTCCGCCTTATGGCTGGTATATTTGAATTTGACTTAATCAGGATACCGCCATTCTGGACGGTTGGTTTAAAATATCACAAGTTAATATATTATTATTTTATGGGAGATATCTAAATAGTGAATAGTAGAAGTTATTTCCTTTTACCTTAGCATTTCATTTATTTATTTTAATTACTTTCTGCAATTTCATTTTATATCTTTTAAGTTTTTATCAGTTTTAATTATGTATAGTAACTAAGTTAAATATCTAGGGTTGTGATTAAATCTAATATCACCAGATTTAAAAAGGGTTAGATTATAGTTTGGGTAATTAAAGAGTTATTTGTTGAGTCATATTCTTAATGCTTTTTATTAACTGGCCATTAATAAAATTGATTAGGTAAACTTAAAATGAACTAGACATAGGGATTTTAAGTTTAAGATCTTAGTCTCAACAACCCACGATCTTCTTTAAGCATAGATAAACCTTTAATAGATTTCCTTACAGGATATGAATATACCTGTTGGGCGGGGGTAATCAATAACTGGAATTCAATCTTAATGAATCTATGTAATTTAATTGACATAGACATATGGTTCAATTTGATTATTCTAGGTATTTGTAAATGACCATCGGAAGAGGCTTTTACATAATTTAGAGTTCCAGATTAATAATTCAATATTTTACCCAACTATGATTTAACTACTTCATCTTTTAATAGATATTAGAAAGATTCACAACCCTAGATCTTTGAGTCTTTTTATTTTCCTTAGTATTTTCTGTTGTCTTTTTATTTATTTATTTATTTAGCAACTCTACAAATCAAATCATTTCAAGCAATCAATTCACTTCTCCTTTAATTAGATATTTGTAAATAAATAGTATCATCAATTAATAACAACAGTAATGGGGAGATGTGTAATATGTGATGGTAACCACCCAAGCGATCAATGTATATACCTTTCAGAGTGGCAGAATTATTGGAATCATTCAAGGTACGTAGAATCATCACATTTTCCATCTTATCCACCATCTATCTACGATCTTCATCAAGAACCAGATCCATCAGAGGAAGATCAGTTGAATGACATGCTAAAAGATTGGCTCAAGAAACGAGAAGCTCAATTTGATGTACAAATTCAGAGTCAAGCAGCGTCTATACAGAGAATGACAGATCAAGTTAGACAATTAACAGAGAACCTGAATCACATATCTGACGAAGCAAATTCAAATAATACTGAAGAAGCCTTCGAATATCCTAAGATTCATCATGACATCATAACAGAGGACGAGGCTGAGCTGTATCAAGAATCAGAGATATCAGTTCAGGAACCTGCACCAACAAAGTCTCAATTTGATTTTTATTATTCTGACTCTGACGAGGATGAAGAAGATGAGCTACTTGTACCAACTGCACCAACAAGGAAGGATGAAACTTTCCATCCTCAGAATGAAGATCTTGGAGCATGCTTTGCAACGATGTTTGAAGAAGATCTTCCTAAACCATCCATTCCAGTCAAACCAGAGGATAAAGACCTAATGTCTGAATCATCTTTACATCCTTAGGCAGATACTTATGAAGCATGTATTTCACAAATGACAGATGAAGAACTCAATGCAGAAATCTTAAAATTCATATGTGAAGAAAGGGTGGAGGAAGAGCCAGAGCAAATGGAAGAACAAAAGTTAGAAGATACAGTGAATTCAGGCGAAACATCACTCTTTTGGGGAGTACAATTTAGTGATATTACTCAGAAACTTGATAGAATGGAAATCCCATTCCAAGTCAAGCACCATACGAGACCTCCTGATTTTCTTTCTTTCTTTTCAGGAATAACTGGAACAACAAAAGTTAAAAAGGTGGCACGAGCACTGAATGAGACAAAACTCTTTTTGCCACTTTACCGTTGGAAGAGACCCTTCAAAAGCAACGCTCACGGGATTGTCTTTAATAGGACATCCAAAACGACGTTGAAACCTCCTTGACAGATAGATTTCAGTCACGTCTGGCTGAAGACGAAAAATTTAGCGCTAGCAGGGAGGCAACCCATGTAGTTTGTTGTAATTTTTGTTTCATATTTCATGTTATAGAATTTTTAATTTTGTGTGTTGTTTTGTAGGGAAAAGCACAAACAGAGCATTTTAAAACAGAAGGAATGGTGTTGGCAATCATAAAGATGAGAACCAATTCATTAGCAATGGCTGAGTAAAGAATTAATTCTTGAGACACATCCTAATGAATTTATACCAAACGAGTGGCGCGTATATGCATACACAATTCCGTTACCTTAATTATTTGCTTTGATTTGCTTTTCTTTTGTAATTATCTTTATTTTCAAAGACAAGATCCAGACTTTTGACCTTTCATGATTCATTTTGGTGTTTAGCTAACAAGCTTCCTTTGGAAGATACTAGTGCTATTATTACTCACCCATTTCAGGTACTATAAATTCAGCTCGTCATTGCACTTTGAAAGCATCCAGAGTTGAGAAAGAAATACATAAAAAATGGAAGCCACTTCAAGAAGACGAGTTGAAACCATTTGTGTGTTTTGCGGGACCAGTGTTGGTACTAAACCACAATACATAGATGCAGCACAAGAATTGGGTCGAGTCATTGCTGAACGGAATATGCACTTGATATACGGTGGAGGCACTCTTGGACTCATGGGAATTGTTTCAAAGGCTGTACATGACGGAGGCAGTCACGTTTTGGGAATCATCCCAAAACCTTGGCAGAATCGAATCTTATTGGATCATCAAACGGAGAGGAACTGATCGTGCCAGGTATGTCTGAACGACTGGTAGAAATGATTAACCGTTCTGATGCTTTTATCGCTTTGCCAGGTGGCTTAGGTACATTGGAAGAAATTTTTTAGTACTATCTTGGGCGAACCTGAACATACACCAGAAACCGCTTGGACTGCTCAACGTTGATGGATTTTATGATTTTCTTTGTGTGTTTCTTGATGATGCCCGGAGAAATGGGTTCGTGTCAAACCTATGAAAGAACTCCTTTTTACTGCCAGGTCTGCTCCGGATCTAATAGACCAATTTTAGCCTATGAACCACAAGTTGATCCTAACCTTTCAAAGATAAAATGGTCTGATGATGATCGTGGTAAGAAGCGTCGAATAAATCTGGATCTTAACCTTTAATTTTCTTGTAGTAATTCAGCTAACCAAGTACTATCTTTTAAACTCTTCTTCTATTGTTTAAAGACATTGGGGAAAATGTCTCATTTAGGTTGGGGGGTGAGGAATAGTTAATAGTATCTTGTTTATAGTTTGTGTTTTTATTTTTAGTCCAAAATTTTTCGAAAAATACAAAAAAATTAAAAAATTTTCAAAAATTATAAAAATATTTTGCATTTTTATCAAAGGCATATTTAAAGCTAGGTGATGGTTGGGTGTCTTCCTTCACTCACTACCTTTCTATAAGGAAAAGCTGTGAAGGCACCTAGATAATCATTCACCCGTAGCTTGTTGTGATAGACTAGTTTGGAGGACTTGTTGTTTATTCCTGACACCAAGCGATAAGAGCCTAAGAGCTAGGGTGGGTACTTAAGTGAGCCTCGCTCCACCCTCCCTCTGGGGAATCTACAACGGGAACTCCATTCGACAGTTAGTCACAGACCATGACCAGTAAAAATTATTTCTTATGGTTTTGTTTTTATGTTGACTAATAAAAAGATGAAATTGGTAAGAAATAGCTGTGTAAGGAATTCTCACTCCTGATACGTATTCAAAACCCATTTTTTTCAAAACAAGTTAATTTTTGTTTATTTCCTTTTGAATTATTAATTTGTAAATCTCCAAAAAACTGACTAAAAATGGATCTTCATATACTTAGTTGACAGATATTATCAATATACATAGTAACATACGGACATAGGATAAAATTGAAAAGATTGTAATATTCAGTGCTATAGTTTAATTGGAGAAGCATCTAAAAAAGTGATGGAATAAAAAAAAAAAAAAAAAAAAAAACATCTGAGATCCGAGTTATTAAGTCTGTAAGGGTATTTTAATACCTAGTGCCCTAAAACCAACTGGTTTGGGAGTCACTGGCCCAAAGCTCGCTACATGGATCAAAAAGATGATAGAAAATAAATATATATATCTGAAGTCTGAGTAATTAAGTTCTTAGGGGTGTCTTAACACCTGATGCCCTAAAGCCAACTGGTTTGGGAGTCACCGACCTAAAGCTCGCTATATAGATGGAAGATATTGTATATAAATAAAAAATAGAGAAAAAAAATCAAAGAAAAAAAATCAGAAAATTCAGAAAATTTATTCCATTACTATAAAAGATGTGAATTCTGATAAAACTTTAGGACAAAAATATTACTCTCTTATCAACTGCACTTATGACCGTTGTGGGCAAAAAATGAATTGTTTAATATTTGGGTTGCTGTGTATATAAGAAGAATGGTAAAAATAATCGGAGAATTTACTATTTAGTAATTTAGAATGAAACAAACAACTATTAAACTTGGAGTAGAAGTTTCACCTAATGAGTCACTAACTTCTTTTTCTCTTTTATCTTGTCATTTTGCTTTTGTGTGCATTAGTTTCACTACCTTTTTACTTTTATAAAATGTTTGTGGGTATCATTGCTGTAAACCTTCACGAGACTACAACTCGTCCACTAGGGACACCTAGGGGTTAAAGGATTGTTGCATATGCTAAATGCAATCGTGATCCCTACGAAAGTGGCTTAGTTGAATTTTATTATGTTATTTTATTTTGCTCGAGGACTAGCAAAATGTTAGGTTTGGGGGTGTGTGTGATAGTGGTAAAATTATCACTATTCTCACTCACTCATTTAACTCAATATTTTGTATAGTTTCTTGAGTTTTGTGAATATTTTGATGTGTTTTGTGTTATTTTGTAGATAAATAAAGTTTCAGGACATTCTGGAGGTGATTTGGAGCAAAACTGTGAAATGAAATTTGGTGAAATTGGCAAAAAGGGTATTTTGGTAATTTTGGGCGTCCCAACACCGAGGGTATTTTGGTAATTGCACCACCATGCCACATGTCAAAAATTCAACGAGCCGTTTTTTAGCCACCATGCCACGTGTCGAAAATTCAGCGATCCAAAAAAATAATAATAAAATAATAAAATTATAATAAAAAAAAATCAGAAAAATAATAATAAAAAATTAGATTTTTTTGCCTATAAATAGATTTCGAATTTTTAGTTTCAAATCTACCAAATCCTCTGTAAATACTTATATAATAAAGAGTTCTTCATATTTTCTTCTTTTATTCAGTTTTATTTACGCTTTGTAGTAGTAATTCTATCCATCCATGAGGGGTAACCTCTTCATGCTGAGGTAATAAGGTAATACTTTTACTTTTTCTATTTAGATTAATCTCCCTTAAAATATAATATAAACTATTTAAAATCTGAATTAATAAAGGATACCGCCATTTCCGGACGGTTGGTTATTTAATTTAATCTGGTTAACCTGACTTAATGAGGATACCGCCACACTAGACGGTTGGTTTAAGTTTATATTTTTGTTCCGCCTTATGGCTGGTATATTTGAATTTGACTTAATCAGGATACCGCCATTCTGGACGGTTGGTTTAAAATATCACAAGTTAATATTATTATTTTATGGGAGATATCTAAATAGTGAATAGTAGAAGTTATTTCCTTTTACCTTAGCATTTCATTTATTTATTTTAATTACTTTCTGTAATTTAATTTTATATCTTTTAAGTTTTTATCAGTTTTAATTATGTATAGTAACTAAGTTAAATATCTAGGGTTGTGATTAAATCTAATATCACCGGATTTAAAAGGGTTAGATTATAGTTTGGGTAATTAAAGAGTTATTTGTTGAGTCATATTCTTAATGCTTTTTATTAACTGGCCATTAATAAAATTGATTAGGTAAACTTAAAATGAACTAGACATAGAGATTTTAAGTTTAAGACCTTAGTCTCAACAACCCACAATCTTCTTTAAGGATAGATAAACCTTTAATAGATTTCCTTACAGGATAGGAATATACCTGTTGGGCTGGGTAATACAATAACTGGAATTCAATCTTAATGAATCTATGTAATTTAATTGACATAGACATATGGTTCAATTTGATTATTCTAGGTATTTGTAAATGACCATCAGAAGAGGCTTTTACATAATTTAGTGTTCCAGATTAATAATTCAATATTTTACCCACTATGATTTAACTACTTCATCTTTTAATAGATATTAGAAAGATTCACAACCCTAGATCTTTGAGTCTTTTTATTTTCCTTAGTATTTTCTGTTGTCTTTTATTTATTTATTTATTTAGCAACTCTACAAATCAAATCATTTCAAGCAATCATTCACTTCTCCTTTAATTAGATATTTGTAAATAAATAGTATCATCAATTAATAACAACAGTAGGAATTAAGTCCTCGTGGGATCGATATTTTTATACTACTTGAACGATACGTGCGCTTGCGTTATACGTGTGTGTTTACGCCGGTCAAAAGTTAGTGGGAGCATGATAATTTTCCTAGTCTTGTATGTAGATGACATCTTTATCATAGGAAATGGTATAAGGATGATGCAAAGTGTGAAAGCCCACCATTGCAAGAACTTCTCCATGAAAGATATGGGTGAAGCTTCCTATATATTAGGTATAAGGCTCTACCGAGATAGATTTAGGAACCTTATAGGGTTGTCACAATCAACGTACATAGATAAGATGTTAAAAAGGTACAATTTTACCAACTGCAAGGCAGCAAATGTACCTTTCCGATACGACATACATCTTTCGAAGAAAATGACACCTCAAACTGAGGAAGAGATAGTTAGGATGTCTAACTTGCCATATGTTTCTTGTATTTGAAGCATAATATATGTTATGTTATGTACTAGACCTGACATCAGTTTCTGCGTCAGTGTGACCAACCGATATCAATTTGATCTAGGTAATGATCATTGGACAACCGTGAAACATATCCTAAAACATCTTAAAGGTACTAGGGATAAGTTTCTGATATATGGAGAAAGTGAGCTATAAGTTAAAGGTTATACAGACTCCAACTTCTAGGGAGATCCAGATGACAGAAAATATACATCAGGATACATATTTACCCTTAACGGTGGTGCGATTAGTTGGTGTTGTTAAAAGCAAGGCTCAACAGTTGATTCCACCACTGAGGCAGAATTTATAATGGCTTCATAAGCTGCTAAAGAAGCTATTTGGATTAATATTTTTATCATAGAACTTGGCGTTGTGCCTAGTATTGCGGATTCGATCCCATTGTACTGTGATAATAACGGAGCCATCGCGCACGCTAAGGATCCGAGGGCGCATTCCAAGTCTAAACACGTGGAAAGGAAATACCGTGTAATTAGAGAGATTATTGAACGAAAAGACATAGTGGTCTTGAAGGTTCAAGGAAAAGACAACATAGCAGACTCGCTTACAAAGACTTTACCTCCAAAGTTATTTGATAAACATGTGGAGGAGATGGGACTGCGGTACCATCCAGATTGGCACTAAGCAAGTGGGAGTTTGATGGAGTTAGTGCTTAGAGTGCCAATCCGAATTGTACATTTTATTATTTATTAAAAAAAACTATATTTTTCATTTCATACCTTATTAATGGTATTGTCATTATGCGTATTAGATTGATGTATAGATATGCTAAGAATGACATCGACCTTAGAATAGTTTTAACACTAGGTGTAAACTATTCTTAAAGTAAATAGTCCTAGTCGTTGGTTTTGGAATACGGTCGATTTCCTATAACCTATAAGACTAGCACAAGTCGTATATTGGAATTAGAGTTCCAATGGTTTAACCCGATGTACCATGAGTTTTGAAAACTTGTATAGACATGTGGGTATTCATTGAACCGAATACTAAATGACTCATAGGTGATTCATAATAGTTGGAAGTACACAACACTATCAATAGGAATCTCCTCGAGTCGAGTAGCATATGTAATCCTTTGACTATATGATAGCATGGATATTGTGTGAGATCCTCCACACTTTGATGCCATGTATGTCAGAAACCTTTCATGGTCTGGCCTCTAGATGTTCGTTGGGTGTGGACCGATGCACTCAGTAATCATGTGCGAAGTAAGATAGGATCTGTCGACCCATATATGTACCATAAGGGTTTAGATATCCATGTGAGTAAGTCACGATTCTTAAAGACTTTGGCCAAAGTCGATCACCTAGGGTGGATCGCATCAGTTGTAAAGAATCATGGACATGTCGACATGAGATGTGTGTCTTGGAAACTTGACGATGTATTCTATGTTTCCTAAGTACAATTCGGATAGCCTATGACATAGGGATTGTTAAACATATGTGATGACCTCAACTTGTATAGTTTAGAAAGGTTGTTCCTGTTCTTCACGAATTCGGAGGTGACCGAATTGCAAACATATTAGCTAGGCTTATATGACGAACGTGTCTGAACTTAGAGAGTCCCAATATGAAGTGTTCTTGTTGAGCACTTGGGTAGCAAATTATTTTTTATAAAAGATAATATTCGATATTATAATTATCAACTAAGATAATCAAGTGTTATTGGATAACATTGATTATTTACTTTGACCTAATTGGATTAATTGGATTAATTCAATAATTACACAATGGCTTAATTGTAAGATCATAATTATCTCTACCATTTTGAGGATATTATGGTAATTATAAGTATGTAATAATATGTGATTTTGGCTTGATTTAATTCGATTAAATCAAGGTGGCAAATATTTAACTAATCCATTTACTAATCATTGACTTGATTTAATTGGATTAAATTAAAGTGGGAGACAATTGAGATTAGTCACACCTAATTATACATATTTGGACAAATTAGATTAAGCCCACTTAATAGTTGATTACAACTTTTATTAATTAAAAACTACCTGAGTTTTGCTATAAATAACAAACTTTAGGAAGGTTTTAATTACAAGTACAAATACAAGCAAATTCTTGGAGAAATTTGCATAATTCAGAGAAGTGTTTAGAGAAGCTTGTAAGGTCTCTACAACATTTCATCTAGGAGAAATCAATATTGGATCTTGAAGTGAAGCTTGATAGCATTGGAAATCAAGGTTGGATCTTGAAGTCAAGCTTGCACACCTTGAAGGTTCTCCAACCATTTCAACAAAGGAAAAGTAGATTGGATCTTGCTTCAAGCTTACTAAGGTAATGTTTTATCTTCTTATAAGCTATGTTATTTTATGTATTAGATGCATGATCACATAGCTTAATGTTGAAATAAGACTAATAAATTGTGTTAGGATGTTTTGGAAGTATAAACACAATGTGTTTGTAATTGGGTCAAAATATTTATGTTATAATAAACATAATTTAGAGTTTGGAACTCTTGATTAAAGCTTAGAGCTATGACTACCATTCTAGAATCACTTGACCACATTTTGGTGACTTAGAATTGTTCACGAGACATTTCGTTTTGGATTCTAATTTGGTTTGTGTATTGGATTCAAAATTTACGCAAATGTGTATTTAGAATAAATATATATTTTTATAAAAAATTTGATATTTTGGAAAACTTGATTTTTATTCTATAACATGTGTTGATGTTGATTTTGATTTTTAAAAATAATTTTGGGTGTTTTTGAAGTGTTTAGGGAGAGCCGAAAGAAATTAGGGTAAAAGACTCTAATTCCTTCAGCCACTGGAATGTGAGCTGAAGGAAATGAAAAGAAAAAAAAAAACAAAAGTGATCAGCGCGCGCGCACTGTGCCCGATTTTTTCTATACACTCGTAATGAAATATATTATTTCATTAAATAATTTAATATTATACCCATACTTGGTATCCACGGGTTAAACCCATTTCCACTGCGCGGGGCACCGATCTGACCCTAGGGGTTGCACAATTGTCCAAACAAATAGCTTCAAGTAAAACAATATCATTAGGATCAGAACTTTCAACATGCTCATATAGAGTACCGACAATATTCAAACTTTCAACAATAAATAAATGTGCTGTAGGATAGTAAACTCCGCTAAAAATATTTGTAGCATCATTAAAATTTTTTAAAATATCTAAATTTTTTTACAAATATCCCATTAACTAGGAAAAAGTGTCATATGTTGAACATGTTGAGAAAAAATCTACATAATGCATATTTATTTTAGAAAACTTGACATAAAAGAAAATAAGTTGAATTCCAACGTGTTGGAACATCTCATGAAAATTTTATCGCTTTAGTACTGTTTAATTTACAAAACTTGGCAGATTCTCTATTAACATGAAAAAATATGACCAAATACAATTAAATGCAATTTTAATAGGATCAATGAAAGGTGCTAAACTAGTCAGACCATCTTGAACACATAAATTAAGGACATGGCATGTGCAACGAACATGGAAAAATCGTCCCCCCAAATTTGGTTAGCATATTTCTGTTAAATCTTTAATTGATACAGTATTTACAGATGTATTATCAAAACCAATTATTAAAATTTTACCTAATAAACCAAATTCATCAAAAATTACTTTAATCATTCTATAAATATTTTGTGCAGTATGTTGTTCATCAAAAACTCCAAAAACTCTAAATGCAATAAGTCGTTTTTGCATTTTCCATTATGCATCAATCTAATGACAAACCACACCCATGTATGAGTGTGTTCGCCAATGATCACTCCAAATATCAGAATAAATAGAAAGAAAACTTTTAATATCTTTAAATGTTTCATTTAAAATAATTTAATCATCTTTGTATAATTTAAAACTTTGACGTTTTGTTGTATTTCTAGTGATTCTACAAGTAGCATGATTTAAAACATTCTGAACGTAATTAGTAAAAGAAAATTTTCACCAAAATTTAAAGAAAGATGTTCCATACAAGTTAATTTAGAAAATTATTCTCTATTTTTAACATGAGAATATTTAAATATATCTAAAGAACTCGTACCTCTACTAGATGATGCACCCAAGCAGAAGTTGTGGGCTCAATTAATCCTTGTTATAGCAACTGGTTGCATTCATTCTGGGCTAAATCAAGATCCGAATGAGTCATCCCCGGATATGAAGCCTTTGTCAAGTTGATATCTTCGTTAAGCTTGAAAGGAAACTTAATAAAGAAATCTTCATTTCTCCATAGTGGCCATTTGAGTTTGTGTTGTATCAAGTCCAATTTCAGCAGCATGATGTCTTTTCAAGTGTTTGTTCATATTGCCATATCCACCAGTAAATTAGTAAGAAACCCCACAATAGTTGCATATTGCTCTTGGACCTTCATTTTCAATATCGAATAAATAAAAATGAATTTTGAAAATATCGGAGGAACAAGACTTAACTTCTCTTCTTCGTCTACCGATATTAGGGCCGCTCTCTTAGGTTGGCACATTTGACATGATGTTCTCAGATGAGTTTGCCGTTTTTTGTTAAAGAAATTTTAAAGAATGAGAGAATTGAGAATGAGAAATTGTAGATGATAGAATTGAGAATGAGAGAATTGTAAAAATTGAGAGAATTGAGAATTGGTGTGTTGAAAAAATGAAAAATGACCCATATTTATATATTTTTGGAATATTTTTGTGATACCTAAAATGTCCCAAAAATTAGTCGTTTTATTAATGTTATTAAGGGTAAATTATATTTGTTATTAATTTTTTTTTTTGGAATTTAGGGCAGGGAGCCGTTGCTCCCTGCCCAACAGTTGGGCCTGCTACCAACGGCTACTAGCCGTTGGGAGCCCTACGGTTCCAACCAAAACCGTTTGGTTCCGGTTGGAACCGTAGAACCAGAATATGTGGCCGGGTCTACCTATGGCTGTATCCTTTAGAGAAATATTAAAGAAACTAAAGAATGAGTAGCATTTTGTATAACTTTTCAAAATTTCAAATAGAGTTTTTTCAAGTTAATCTTTTAACAAAACTTTCAAATTTTTATTAAAAATTATAAAATTATTTTAATAGATAAATTTTCTAAAACTATATTGTGAAAAGAATGAAATAATATTGTGAAATAAAATAATAATATAATAGACTTCCCAAATTTTATTCCCAAAAACTCAAATCTGAATACATATGGTCAAATATGCAAGTGCTACTTGAGCTGCACATAAATTTTGCTAAAGGATTTGAGTTTTGAATGGGACACAATATGCCTGAGCCCAATTCTCACAATGTTGTCCCTTAGAAGTCAAATTTTGCCAAAGCTTTCCAAAATAACTGAAACAACATCCTGACCTTGCCTTAACGACAACTCATATACTGCCACATCGAACCTAAGACGTTCAAATTGGCCATTAAGAGGAGGTTCAAATTGGCCCCTAAGAATCCTCTTCTGGTTCAAACCATGTCTGATTATTCATGCACCAATGATTATTGATTATTTGTATCTTATTTTAATCGAGGTAAATTAGTGTCTTTTGAACCAAAATTATTATGGTGCGTTTACGTACTCGTAATTGGAATGAGATGGAATCGGAATGAAATGGAATCGGAATGAGTTGGAATGAGAATGGTAAATCGGAATCAGAATAAGTTGTTTACTTAATTGTAGGAATCGGAATCGGAATGAAGCAGTATTATCATTGATGTGTTTATCTTTTCCAGTAATCGAAATGAATTGTTAAAAAGTTACAAAAATACCCTTAGTTATAATTATATATTAATTTATTATTTATTAATTATTATTAATTTTTGATGTATTAAATTACTCAATGTTAAATTATTCTTTTATTAAAATATTAAATATTATTTTATTATTAATTATTGATTAATAATTTTTATTTATTATTTAAGTATTAATTAATTATTACTTTATTAATTAATTATTAATGTATTAAATTACTAAATATTAAATTATTATTTTATTAAAAAGTTAAATATTATTTTATTATTAATTATTATTAATTTTATTTATTATTTATAAACTAAGTATTACTTTATTAATTATTATTAATTTTTGATGTATTAAATTACTAATATTAAATTATTATTTTATTAAAAAGTTAAATATTATTTTATTAAAATAGTAAATATTATTTTTTATTAATTATTAATATATTTTATTTATTATTTATAAATTAATATTAATTAATTATCTTAGGATAATAATGTAATTTCCCATCAATAATGGGAATGAGAATCTCATTCCCATGGGGGTGGTGGGAATGAGATTCCCATTCTCCATTTCCAAATTTGTGGGCCTCACTCCCATTCTCATTCCCATTTTTATTCAATTTTAGAAAGTAAACAACCTTAATGGAAATGATTCTCAATCCTTCATTCCCATTACCCTCAAGTAAACATATCATTCGTGTCTTTTGAACCAAAATTATTACGCGTGTTATTTTCCTACTTCAAAAACTGGTTAAAAGTCTAAATAATTCTAAAAATTCCAAAGTAAAATTATAATAAAAATCACCATAAAAAATGAGTTTGATCGAAATTAATTTACGCATAGCGTTCTAATCTTGCTGCCACAAATTCTTCTTATACATACTTTTTTTTTTTTGGAATCGTTGAAAATCACATCGTCAAACCACCAATTTCAGGCTTAAACAGAGCAGGTAAAACCATCGACTGTCCTAAACTCTTACAAAAAACACATTTCCTGGATTCGAACTCAGGACCTCAAAGTGAGATCCTAAATCTCACACCACCAAATCACGCCTCTTATGGACCTTCTTATATATACCGGAAAGCGAGAAAGCAAAAATTATGGCCAAGAACACAAAAACATTAATATTGAAGAGCAAAATAATAATGATAGGATATCAAAATCTGCAAAGGAACATGAAGTCATAAAAGATAGAACGTTGGGTGCTTTATGTCCATAGAGATTAGGGATAGCAGCAGGTAGGAGTGGACAAAAAAAAAATTAAAATGGTACAAAATCTATAAAATTGAACCGAATCGAACATAATAGATTAATTTTGTTCAGTTAATTGATTCAAATTCGATTTCAATTTGATATAAATCGATCGATTCGGTATTGAATTCAAATTGAACTGATCAATTTCGGTTTGCTTAATTTTTAAATAATAAAATATTCATCCAACACAAAATCCCAAAATTTTCTCTTTCACTTCTCTTCTCAGAATCTTTCTCACGAACAACAAACCTATCATTCTCTTTCACCCCCCACATCAATTAGGTCATGAGTGGCAGAGCCCTCCAAAAGTCCACAACAATGGCGACTTTCTGCTTCTTTCATTTCCCATTACCAACCCACTTTCCAAGCTTGATTGCTCCGAAACCCTCATTTTATTCTTCTAAAATCGTGCTAGAGTTGACAATATGGTTAATCTCAATTTAAAATTCATCAAAAGTCTCATAATCTTTCATCCTACCGACTTCAAACCTAGTAGCAAGCTCTTTGAGTCTATTATTCTTAACTGACAGTGGGCACTCATGCACAGTATGAAGGATGTCTCATGCATCCTTAGCTATCTCACATATAGATATTCTCCTAAACTCGGTGGAGCAACAACAACATAAATGACATTAATGACTTTGTTGTTTCTATTGCTACCATCAAACTCCTCTTTAGTCAAAGTCAGTTTATCTTTAGGGAAGAGACCATATCAACCACAACCACGAGAGGTTTCCACCCGTACTCTACTGACATCCAAACCCTCTCAGATTTAAGGAATATTCTTATGTGAACCTTCCAATGCAGGTACTCAGTCTCATCAAAGAATGAGAGATAATTTAAAGGTTGACTTCTCTCCATAACTAAACGGGTCAAGGATCGCGGTCAGACTCTGATACTAATTGAAAGATTCGAAATTTATCTAAGGTTCTGACTTGTGTGGAATTACACAACTGCTCTAATCTAAGACAAGTCAAAATTAGAACAACTATGGTTTGATTCAACAATTACCCTTAAGTCTGTGCAAATATGAATCAAAGCAATAAATAAAATCAACATAAAATTTTTATCGACGGAGTGGAAAACTTGTGCGAATAAAAAACCACTCCAGGTATAGGCTACCACCTGAATCCACTATATATGAGAAAACTTATAGCGATAGTATAAGACCAATGGTGACAACTTCACCGACTCGAATACATCTAGACTGTAATAACTCGGAGAACTCCTCGTGCCTGCACCAAGCAGCCTTCTTTAGAATCTCTAAAGTCTTTGAGTGGATCAACCCTGCAAATTCGCAACGTCGGAACTCCGACTACCGATCTTCCCCCTAGAGAACTCTGAAGGCTTAGGAAATTAGGTTAGGGTTGTGTTTTTGTGTTGATGGTAAATGAAAACTCAATCTCACTAAAAGAAAAAAGACAGGGAAACCAAAGAAGTCTTCTAGGTGAATTGTCAAGAAGTTTGAAAACAAACAATGTTGTAGCTCAGAATAATATGTTTCCAACAGTTGATAAGGTAACTCTATATTTGTTTATATAGGTAGGGTAGAGGTAGGGTTTTCCTTGTGCAAGACTGGCTCAAAAATATGTCTAAAATAACCCACTTACGCACAGTCGTTCGAACGCCACAAGAACATGTGACGAACGCAAATAGATCCGCAAAACCGTTTGAACGTCCTAACTAACGCACAACAAACGCGAAATCTCTGGAAGATTTTGTTCGAACCCAATGATGAATGTGACTCGAACTTTTGGTCTCTAGAAACTTTTGTTCGAATATTCACTCGAACGAACCACTAACGCAGAGCGTTAGAACCCAAACAAGAACGCACCACGAATGCAAACCCTGACAGTTTCATCTGATATCGTCCAAATACTTGTCCAATTGAACCGATATCTTCAAGACCCATTACAACTCAATTGAACTTGTTTTGTTACGGAAATTATCAACAAATATACAACTAACAATCTCCCTTTTTGGTATTCCGTGATAAAACCACTAATACAATGACTATGGTAAAAGACCCAAAAATAAAATAGCCAATTGTCCACCATCAAGACAACGATTTATTATAATATGACTCGATCTAATACCTAAATAAATAGTCTTGAAGTCGACACCACCACAGCCACTAATTCTGCTAACCTGATCAATCCACAAACAACAAGATACCCATGAAAAGTAAATGGAACATAAAGAGAAGATAAATCGAAAATAAAAAATTCTTATGCATTAAAAACAAAAACAAAATTGATATATTAACTTTTGCTTTTTGTCATGAAATGACAATGGGTATCACATGGCTACTAGCGAAGATTTGTCCACTTGGTGTATCACATGGATGCATGAGTTGCTCGTGTCCATCGAACTGACCGCCGAAAGTTTTCATATGGAGTGTTTATCTCATGTGTCTATGAGAACTTTCATGTATCGATTATATGACTAGTCCTTAGACTTGAGGTCTTTACAATCAAATAACTTTGACATTCTCCTTCTCTGGTTCAAAAGATCCGGTCATAAGGGTATGATTGGGTCATTTGTTGAAACACATGAAGTTTGTAAAGATACAACAGAGAATCGCCACTCTCTCGGATAATATTTTCTTATAATAGTAGTATTCCAGTTCGCGGGTTGATATGTGTGATCAGTGCTTGAGACTGTGGCCACGGCGGAAGAATTATGTGAGATTCTTGGGTTAGCACGATTCATGACACTATCAACATCATACATTTGACCATATGGATATACACTTTTCGTACCCTAGTTTAATAGGTGGGGATACAGTGAGGCGAGGGACCGTATCATATGTGAATCACATACAAAATGGGTATATATATATTTCCTTCTCATTTGGGGGCATTGGCATGTTGCTAGATGTCAACCTTGGTCATTGAAATCGAACGACCATCTGATTGGAGGATAATTTATGTTCGATTAAATTATCACGATTCATTTCATGACCAACTTGAGGGGAACCCAAAAGGTCACACACAACAAAGTCGAAATCAATGGTTAACAGTGCACAATACAAATATAACAGCATATATGATTGCTGTAGGAATTGTTCATAAATGGTTCAATGTATTTAATTATTGAACAAATCATTTATGAGGTTCCATAGTGGCTTAGGGATTGGTGAATGAAGATGGGGGCTCTGTGGGAATTGGAAAAAAAATAACTATTCACGTGTATAGTAACGTGAATAGTAAAAAAAAATTTGTTATTTGTTTTGAATTCCAATTCAGCCCAAACTCTTATTAGGGTTTTATAATCTCATTAAACCACTAAATTAAGATCCAATAGCTAAGATTAAATTAGCTTTTATCCCACGTCGGATTCTTAATTAATTTTGTTGTCTTTGGAGCACTATATAAATCCAAAGAATTCTTCACAAATTTGCTACACCAAAACCTTTCATATCTTAGGTTTATATAAGTGAGCAACTCTAAAGTTTAAGAGTAAGCAACTGATTTTGAGGATCCTTAAGTCTAATTGACTAGAGGAACCTCGAGTTAAAAGTTTTGAGGTATTTTCCTAGGCTAGCACAAAGGGCAAAATACCCGTGCACTCAAGGCGTAGTTGTAGGCACTGCATTTTTGCATATAAGTCCCGATGATGAGCCTCGTGCGGAGGCACTACCTCTTACGCCGCGGAAGTCGCTGGAAACAGACATCGGAAGGGAAAAGCCAAGAATTGACGTTTTGTTGGACTTTATTCGCTCGTTTAGTTTTGGGATTGCTCGTTGGACCTCCGTTTCAAAATCACCATTGGCCCAAAACCCTATTCTTCCTTGCTCACTCTCGGCCAACACATAAATTAAACGCTCCTTCACGTATCCATTGCCCCTCACCACACCTCACGTCCATGCACCATGCAACAAGCCTTCACGTCATTCACTCCCCACACAAACTTCACGCCTCTTTTGCCCCCTTTCACGTGAACCATCTCCCATGCAAAGCCATGCAACCAAACTCCACTCATTTACCCCTCCACTAACTATTCAAACAACCAAATTAACCTTCCACCAAGTATTCCCCACGTCATTGACCTCCAAATTACCTTACCCGCCATTTTCAACAAAGTTTTCCAAGCCATTTAGTAGCCTCTCATCACCATTTAATCAAGCAAACCCCACACCATTAAACCTAGCACCCCACGCCCATTGACAGAGCCATCCACTTTCCATTTTTTTTCAACAAAGTTAGCCACCCAATTAATAACCCTCATTAATGTTAGCCTACCCAATAAATGCACCTTCATTTGCCTATATAAAGAACCCTTATACCCCTTGAAACCCCTAGCACTTTCATAGCACATAGACAACACAAACACAAGACTCTCTTCTCCTCTCTAAGGTGTTCATGCCCAAGCAGAACAAAATCCCTCTCCATTACAACCAGCAAACAACTAGCAAACAACCAGCGAACTCCCCCTAAAGTCACGCAAATCACTTTCTGAAAGCAGCCTAACCTCACGCACAAATCACCCTCTGAAATCAGCCTAACCTCACGCACAAAATAGCCACTGGAACCATCCTTATTCACGCCAAAATAGCCCATTTGATCACCCTCTCCAAACACGCCCAGCAGCCCCTAAAATCACCAATTCATTCACCCCCAAAATAACAACAAATCACCCTTCATCCACGTCCCACATCGCCCAGGAAACTGCTCCTTTGTTCACGCCCAAAACACCAAACACCCCCTCACTTCTTTTAGTCCCACATCGATCAAGAAACACCCCTCAAAGCCTAGACTACTTCACGCCTAAAATCCACTCACATAGCCACTCAACACGTCCTATGCTACCTGAACGCCAATCACTATCCACGTAACCCTCAGCTAAGCCACAAACACACGCACACAACGCACTCACACTTATCACAACAACACATAAGCCACATGCCCCTCAACTCATCAACAAAAGCCTCACGTCACCTACCCACTCACTAGCCCTCATCCCTCACGTTAAAGCCACCTCAACATCCTTTGCGCCTAACCACAAAAATCCAGCCCTTGTACCTAGCCACACACACCGTAAACAACCCTTGCACCCAGCCATTACCTACGTAGCACGCCCCTTGAAGCCAACAAACTGCCGTGAAAACCCCCCTAATTTACCGCAAAAACTGCCTAGTTTTACCGCACATTATGCCCCCTAAACGGTCCAGAATTCATCCCTAAACTTCACTAGAAACCGGACCCCAAAACACCGCGAAACAGTCCCACTTTACCACAAAACAGTGAGCCAATACCACGACTAGAAACTGTAGCAAAACGGAGTAAAACAGCAGCCCGAACAGCGAAACAGCGAAGGAAAATGTTGAACCAGTAAACCGGGGGAGTTGCATAGCATCAACCCTTCCGACGGCCGTGTAACGCACTTCCGAGAGACGACAAAAGAGGTTAGACCTGAGGGCACCTTATTTATTTATTATCCTTTATTTTTATTTATTTTAGTACTTTATTTCATATGAGTATTGTGGATTGGTGCATGATGTGATTTCCGGATGAACGGAATATGTGTTCTCTCTTGTGGTATATCGGATGGAAACTCGGACGTAAATTCCGTAGCCGAATCCGAATGGACGGTAGTGCGGTTTGTACTCGGGATACAATGCCACGTACCACTTGAGAGATACACGTATTTCGTTTCATCCAACCTTATATTCGAGCATGATTAGGTTACTAGTATGTTATTTGTTTCTAAGCATGATTTAGGCGTTAGTACGTTATTTCTTTATGCATGACTTATTTATTTTCTTTCGCAATAGGAGTTTAATTTACGTTATGTTTAGGTCGTTATTTATTCAACATGCTTATTGTGTGATATCGTCTGTTTGCCGTTATGATAACTAACTTTTAAAGCATACAAACTTAGATTTAAGCCGTATACGAATTTAGGTGTAGGTTACCTTTTTGCAAATGTATGTTGAGTAGACTTGGTTAAAATTGCACAAATCCGTTCATTACAAGTGACATAAGTAAGGGACCATTCCGAACCCAACGGTTTAAGGTCTTCCCTTGCGAGGGGTGAGTGCGGCCTTAAATCATTTCCCAGTTCACACTGGGTGGCGACTCTATTTTATTTCTTCGGTTTAGGCCCTCGCAGGCTACTCCGTACTCCCAACCACACTGGGTGGCGACTCTATTTTATTTCTCCGGTTTAGTCCCTCGCAGGCTACTCCGTACTCCCAACTAGGCCGCGAGCCTGGAATAGCGTCGCCGATTTCTATGTCCAACAGTCTGGCGACTCCACTGGGGATAGAGAATCGGCCCCGAAATAATGTCTTGTAATGTTTGTGATTTGTGCTCTAATTAACCATGTCTACTGTAGGTTTAGGGAGTTTAATCAAAGGCAATTATTGAGGCTAGGTAATGGTTTGGTCTCTTCTTTCACTCACTACCTTTCTATAAGGAAAGGTTGTGAAGGCACCTAGATAATCATTACCCGTAGCTCACTGTGACAGACTAATTTGGAGGACTTGTTGTTTATTCCTGTCACCAAGGCGATAAGAGCCTAAGAGGCTTGGGTATTTAAGAGAGTTCGCTCCACCCTGCCTCTGGGGAATCTACAATGAGAAATCCATTTAACAGTTAGTCACATACCGTAACTCGTTGGCACGTACCGTAAGGTATAAAAAAGGTGCGCTCACTTGGTCGCTTGAACCATTGAGTGGGGAGTCCTAGTTGTGGGCAATCCTTCGTCAGCGAGAGCCTTTGTTTACACTCTTGAAACCTACATGTGAACCGTAGTCGTATGACCATTAGAAATTATTTCTTTATGTTAGTGTTTGGGATCATCGTCATTTGGATTCAGTTGGACCTCTTGTCAAGAGATATGAACTTGTTGGGCCATTTAAACTAGGACAAGTTCGTGTCCTTTGACAATTGAGCCGAAAGCTTCTAAAATGCCGATGGGCCATTTTGTGTTTAGGCCTCTTATTATTTGAAGTTGTTTAGCCATGTTATCGCAAAAGTATAAACTTGTTGGGCCTTTTCAACTGGGACAAGTTTGCACCGCGCAATAGTATGATTGAATGCTTTAAAATGATAATGGGCCGACTGATATATTCCATACATCATATGCATCTCATGCATACATGCATCATGCTAACCCCATGTGTCTTAAAAGCCATAATAGATACTTGTTGGGTTTGGGAAAAAGGACTCGTCAAAATACCGTCAGCCAACATGAGCAAGTTAGTCAACGAGGGATCCCGCTTGGATCAATTGGAGACCAAAGTAACCAAAATTACTGAGCAGTTACAAGTTTTGACCAATGCTGTGGCCAGTCTGACCGTACCCCGTATAGCCAGTAACAAGAAGCTTTACAACCAGAATGGAAAGACCATTAAGGGACCTTCGAGGACTAAGCCCACTCCCTCTGAGATTGCCCCTATCAGAAACAAACGATTCTCCAATCTTGGTAGACCTTTGTCAGAGGTATTTGAAGAGCTGAGAAGGCAAGGACTTCTAAATCCCTTAGAGCCTAAACCACTTCCAAACTATGTGCCACGCGACCTTGACCTCAATCTATATTGTTACCTTCACCAGCAGAGAGGCCATGAAACTAACAACTGTACCTACCTTAGGCATGAAATCCAAGACCTCATTGACACCCACAAAATACCCGACCCCGAAAAAGAACAACCCAACACACATAGAAAACCTCCACCCACCCACATGATCAACTCCGGCCTACCCAATAACCTTGTCTTCCAAACCCACAACCACCAAACTTCTCGCATAAGGATACGGGATAATAGTGGTAAAAATGAAATAGAGCAGAGAGAGGATTTCTGGGAAAACTTCTCGGACAGTGACGAGAAAGAGGTGGCAAAAAGGGGAAGTAGATGGGAAAAAGAATTATTGTACTTGGAGAAACTGATGGTCGAAGGAAGCAAGAAGACGGGGGAAAACGAGGTCACAAATTATGAGGATGTTCGTTTCCTGATCTTATTCAATTATGATCCTGTATTTTTAATAAAGACATTGATTTTGTCTACTTGTTCGAACCTTTTCTTAATGATAATAAAGACGTGCATTTCGCTTACTTGCCTGAGTCTCTTCCTTTCAACCTGCAACATGAATATATTTGACAAAAGCATTCAACCCTGGTACTATGATATTCAGCGATACTTAGAACGCAGGGAATTCCCGAAAGAAGCAAGCAGAAAAGACAGGATAGCCATTCAGAAGTTGGGAAATGGGGCAGTGAAGCTGTCAAATTTAAAAGGAAACGAGTTCACCGGGCCGATCAACATGGACAGATTGAAGCTTTATTTTTCCTAAGGAAGAGAAAACCGAGCAATCATCAAGGGAACCGGTGGAAAACCTAACCCAACGTAATAGAAAATTCATCCATGCATGCATGCATACACGTAACGTACTTGCATTCTTTTGTGTTTTGTTTTGTATTCACAGGTTTCAAAGAAGAAAAAAAAAGCGGTGAAGGCAAGCCAAACAGAAACAGCAACAGTACAGTTTCAGGAATGAATAAGTATCAGTTTCAGAAATGAATCAGTATCTGTTTCAGGAATGAACCAGTTTCGGGGAGGAATCCCAGGGTTGAGGCCCATATTAGTATGAGTTCCGGGAAAGGATCTCAGGGGGCAAAGCCCACATTATCAGCGGTTGAAAGGGAGAATTCCATGGAGTGAGTGAGTAAAAAAAAAAAGGAAGAAGAGAGAGAGAGAGAGAAGTCTTTGATGGTTAAGCATATGTCCGGTGATGACATTGTTTGTTGTAGGGAGAAACCTTAGAAACGATAAGTGCGAGATGTGCTCTCATCCGGTATTCTGAATGGATTGATCTTGGCTAGACTCACGAGCACTTGATTACAGGATCTCGACAGCAGAAGCCTGAGTAGTTGGCGAGATGACTAGTCGAAGAGATGGTGGATCAGTGAATGACCGTTTGTTTGGATGTCCATCCTGGTTTACTTATGCTACGATATATGATATGGTTGGAAACAAAGAAAAAGTCTCTGCAATGAAAAGAAAAAGAAAAATAGACCGCCTATAACCGATAAGCATAAAGCTACCCATGAGCGAGTATTAGGACCACCATTAGGAGAAATGCTACCTTAAAGGGTAGGTTTGTCAAAGAAAGAAAAAGAAAGAAAAGAAAAAGAAAAAAAAGAAAGTTCAAAATGAAAAGAAAGAGACAAGAAAAAAAGAAGAAGACCATATCATGTTGAGTATAACGAAGTAATCACAGAGTGTGATCAAGACATCTAGATTGGTTAGACCCACTGGTCCGATTCTCCGAGACGAAATCATCAAGTTGGCCTACTTAAGGATTAAGCTACGAAAGAGCCTTGGCACACACACACTAGGAGTCTAGTTCAGATCACTCATTCAGACGATCAGATTTGAGTATATCAAATACTTTGAAGGTTCTCTGGTTTTGACACGAAGCATTCGTTGAGAACGAAAATACGTTTAGCTATCAGGATTATCTCGTGTGAGGCAGTACAATATGTTGAAATGAACCACCACACATCAGTATCAGTTTTGGGGATGCGTCCCGGGGGCGAGGCCCACATTAGCATCAATATCAGTTTTGGGGATGAGTCCCGGGGGCGAGGCACACATCAGCATCAATATCAATTTTAGGGATGACTCCCGGGGGTGAGGCCCACATCAGCATCAATATCAGTTTTGGGAATGAATCCTAGGGTCGAGGCCCATATCGGTTTGGGGAATGAATCTCAGTTTTGGAATGAATCCGGGAATGAATCTCAGTTTTGGAATGAATCCGGGAATGAATCTCAGTTTTGGAATGAATCCGAGAATGAATCTCAGTTCTGGAATGACTCCGAGAATGAATCACAGTTTTGGAATGAATCCGAGAATGAATCTCAGTTTTGGAATGAATTCGGGAATGAATCCTAGGGTCGAGGCCCACATCATCGGAGTTTTGGAATGAATCTGGGAATGGATCCTAGGGTCGAGGCCCACATCGTCAGAGTTTTGGAATGAATTCGGGAATGAATCTCAGTTTTGGAATGAATCCGGGAATGAATCTCAGTTTTGGAATGAATCCGGGAATGAATCTCAGTTTTGGAATGAATCCGGGAATGAATCTCAGTTTTGGAATGAATCCGGGAATGAATCTCAGTTTTGGAATGAATCCGGGAATGAATCTCAGTTTTGGAATGAATCCGAGAATGAATCTCAGTTTTGGAATGAATCCGGGAATGAATCTCAGTTTTGGAATGAATCCGGGAATGAATCTCAGTTTTGGAATGAATCCGGGAATGAATCTCAGTTTTGGAATGAATCCGAGAATGAATCTCAGTTTTGGAATGAATCCGGGAATGAATCTCAGTTTTGGAATGAATCCGGGAATGAATCTCTGTTTTGGAATGAATCCGGGAATGAATCCCAGTTTTGGAATGAATCCCAGTTTTGGAATGAATCCGGGAATGAATCCCAGTTTTGGAATGAATTCGAGAATGAATCTCAGTTTTGGAATGAATCCGGGAATGAATATCAGTTTTGGAATGAATCCGGGAATGAATCTAAGTTTTGGAATGAATCCGGGAATGAATCTCAGGGTCGAGTCCCACATCGGAATAAATCCGGGAATGAGTCCCAGGATCGAGGCCCATTTCACCAACAGTTACGGGAATAAATCTTAGGGTCGAAGCCCACTTCACCAGCAGTTTTGGGAATCTATCCCAGGGTCGAGGCCCACTTCACCAACAGTTACGGGAATAAATTTTAGGGTCGAAGCCCACTTCACCAGCAGTTTTGGGAATCTATCCCAGGGTCGAGGCCAACTTTATCAACTCGGTTCGAAAATGGACCACTTCTCATACAGCACAGTTTGGGGATGAACTATCGCATCACATCATCAGTTTTGGCGAGTATGGCACTCTGGGTATGGAGATACAGCTTCAGTTTTACCAGGTACGTCACTCCGGGTATGAAGATATTACCGTGACACCTCGGGTATGGGGTTTAGCATGCCAGGTACGGCACTCCGGGTATAGAGATATCATTGCGATACTCTAGGTATGGGTACGCAACCACGACACCTCGGGTATTGGGTTTAGCACGCCGGGTATGGCGCAACCAAAATCAACTCAAAGCAACAGGCAAGTCAGGTGACAGCTGGCGAGCCAGTAAGTAAAAATGCATTGCACGAACTTTGATAGGACTGTTATTGTCACACACTGCACAGGTCCCATCAAAGTGGGGGCGACTGTAGGCACTTCATTTTTGCATATAAGTCCTGATGATGAGCCTCGTACGGAGGCACTACCTCTTACATCGCGGAAGTCGCGGGAAACAAACATCGGAAGGGAAAAGTCAAGAATTGACGTTTTGTTGGACTTTATTCGCTCGTTTAGTTTTGGGATTGCTCGTTGGACCTCCGTTTCAAAATCACCCTTGGCCCAAAACCCTATTCTTCCTTGCTCACTCTCGGCCAACACATAAATTAAACGCTCCTTCACGCATCCATTGCCCCTCACCACACCTCACGTTCATGCACCATGCAACAAGCCTTCACGCCATTCACTCCCCACACAACCTTCAAGCCTCTTTTGCCCCCTTTCACGTGAACCATCTCCCATGCAAAGCCATGCAACCAAACTCCACTCATTTACCCCTCCACTAACTATTCAAACAACCAAATTAACCTTCCACCAAGCATGCCCCACGTCCTTGACCTCCAAATTACCTTACCCCCCATTTTCAACAAAGTTTTCCAAGCCATTTAGTATTCTCCCATCACCATTTAATCAAGCAAACCCCACACCATTAAACCTAACACCCCATGCCCATTGACAAAGCCATCCCCTTTCCATTTTTTTTCAACAAAGTTAGCCACCCAATTAATAACCCTCATTAATGTTAGCCTACCCAATAAATGCACCTTCATTTTCCTATATAAAGAACCCTTATACCCCTTGAAACCGCTAGCACTTTCATAGCATATAGACAACACAAACACAAGACTTTCTTCTCTTCTCTAAGGTGTTCACGCCCAAACACACCAAAATCCCTCTCCATTACAACCAGCAAACAACTAGCAAACACCCAACGAACTCCCCCCTGAAGTCACGCAAATCACCTTCTGAAATCAGCCTAACCTCACGCACAAATCACCCTCTGAAATCAGCCCAACCTCACGCACAAAACAGCCACTGGAACGAGCCTTATTCACGCAAAAATAGCCCATTTGATCACCCCCTCCAAAAACACCCACCAGACCCTAAAATCACACCTTCATTCACGCCCAAAATAGCAATAAATCACCCTTCATCCACGTCCAACATCGCCCAGGAAACTGCTCTTTTGTTCACGCCCAAAACCCCAAACACCCCCTCACTCCCTTTAGTCCCACATCGATCAAGAAACACCCCTCAAAGCCTAGACTACTTCACGCCACTCAATTAGCCACTCACATAGCCACTCAACACGCCCTCTACTCCCTGAATGCCAAGCACTATCCACGTAACCCTCAGCTAAGCCACAAACACACTCACACTTCTCACAACAAGACATAAGCCACCTGCCCCTTAACTCATCAACAAAAGCCTCACGTCACCTGCCCACTCACTAGCCCTCATCTCTCACGTTAAAGCCACCTCAACAGCCCTTGCGCCTAACCACAAAAATCCAGCCCTTGTGCCTAGCCACACACACCGTAAACAGCCCTTGCACCCAGCCATTACCTACGTAGCACGCCCCTTGAAGCCAACAAATTGCCGTGAAAACCCCCATAATTTACCGTAAAAACTGCCTAGTTTTACCACACATTCTGTCCCCTAAACGGTCCATAATGTGTCCCTAAACTACACTAGAAACCGCACCCCAAAACACCGCGAAACAGTCCCATTTTACCGCAAAACAGTGAGCGAATACCGCGACCAAAAACCACAGCGAAACGGAGTAAAATAGCAGCCCGAACAGTGAAACAACGAAGGAAAACATTGAACCAGTAAACCGGAGGAGTTGCGGAGCATCAACCCTTCCGACGGCCGTGTAACGCACTTCCGAAAGATGAAAAACGAGGTTAGACCTGAGGGAACCTTCTTTATTTGTTATCCTTTATTTTTATTTATTTTAGTACTTTATTTCATATGAGTATTGTGGATTGGTGCATGATGTGATTTCCGGATGAACGGAATATGTGTTCTCTCTTGTGGTATATCGGATGGAAACTCGGACGTAAATTCCGTAGCCGAATTCGAATGGACGGTAGTGTGGTTTGTACTCGGGATATAATGCCACGTACCACTTGAGAGATACACGTATTTCGTTTCATCCAACCTTATATTAGAGCATGATTAGGTTACTAGTATGTTATTTGTTTCTAAGCATGATTTAGGCGTTAGTACGTTATTTCTTTATGCATGACTTAGTTATTTTCTTTCGCAATAGGAGTTTAATTTACATTATGTTTAGGTCGTTATTTATTCAACATGCTTATTGTGTGATATCGTATGTTTGCCGTTATGATAACTAACTTTTAAAGCATGCAAACTTAGATTTAAACCGTATACGAATTTAGGTGGAGGTTACCTTTTTGCAAATGTATGTTGAGTAGACTTGGTTAAAATTGCACAAATCCGTTCATTACAAGTGACATAAGTAAGGGATCATTCCGAACCCAACGGTTTGAGGTCTTCCCTTGCAAGGGGTGAGTGCGGCCTTAAATCATTTCCCAGTTCACACTGGGTGGCGACTCCATTTTATTTCTCCGATTTAGTCCCTCGCGGGCTACTTCGTACTCCCAACTAGGCCGCGAGCCTAGAACAGTATCACCGATTTATGTGTCCTACAGTAGTCTTGCAAATTGAGTTTTGGCTTTGGTTTGTGCATCTTTGGAGGCCACACACTTGGGTGGCTCTTTGGAACGTGGAAGAGCGTGCTGAGTTCGAGAAAAGCTTGTAGATTGGAGGGAGGACTGGAGGAGTCTATGGTTTAAGTAAGTCTTTTTCTTTCTTTATTTTAATTAGAGTTCTTATGATAGTTAGCATGTTTAGGTTTATGTTCTTTGCATGTTTTATGAGTTTTATGCTTAGAATATATAGTAACATGCATAGGCTTGTAGAATAATCAAAACAAATGGGTCTTGGGCAAAAGTGAAAGCGGCATAATAATTAATTTTGATTTTCCGCTGCACACTCGCCGCCGCTTCTTAACAGTGGTATCAGCGCGCTGTTTTTGTTCTAATTAGTTATCACTCATTTGAAAGTGTTTAAAAGCTCGTTGGAAAGCTAACACCTTGAACTTAATTTTAGGCACAAGTTTTGCATGATTTGGTTAATATTTGAATTGTGAAATTGCATTTAAAGTTCACGCGTCTGCAGAAAAATGTGAATAGTAAATTTATTTGAATAAAATAAAATGCAATATCATAATTAAATATTAATCAAAGTTAATTAATGCCTAAAATAATTCCAACATATTAAAACTCATATGCTTGATGATTCTATGTATGATTAGAATTGACATGATTATTTTAGGGTGCAAGCATCTAGAGACTTTCTAAGAAATTGAGAGTGTATTGCTTATCCCTTAGCTAAGTAATTATTTCGTGATGAACTTAGAGATTTATTACCTTTAAGGCTAATAAATATAAATCACTTGTTTATAATAAAAGACATTATAAAAGATACAAGTGTGTTGAGACCAAGGGGTTAATAAAACTTTCTAAACTAAAGTTAATTTAACCAAAGGTATTACTAGAGTTAGATAATGATTCGATGTCTTCCTTCACTCACTACCTTTTTATAGCCAAAAGGAAAATCTTTGAAGACATCTAGATAATCATTTACTCAAAGCTTACCTTAAAGCATATTTAAAGTGTTGGACTAATTTGGAGGATCTATTGTTTATTCCTGTCACCAAGGCAATAAGAGCCTAAGAGGTAAGGGTATTTAAGAGAGTTCGCTCCACCCTCCCTCTGGGGAATTTTCAATGGAGGAATCCATTTAATAGTTATTCACTTAAACTTGCTAAAATCCTCAATAATAATTTAAGTTTCAAATTTGCCTCCCATTGTAAAGTATAGACCCAAATGGCTTAAACCGTATTGGCAGGACTAGGCTTTACCAGACTGACCATTACCAATTTGTCCCTAAATCGTACTATTGACAATGGTTTTACTTTTCTGAGTCATAAGACGCAGCGACCCTTAGGCGTGGTCTTATAACTTAGTGGCAAAGATTGGGTGTCCACAAGGACTAGCATAAGCTATGACATGTTTGATTGCCCAACCCAATGATCAAGGAATTGTGATTTATATCATAAATTGGTTGGGAACCTACCTAATTATCATATTTTATAACGATCGGCCCTAGTCCGAGTTATGAAATGATGATAATGGGATCCTTGCACACAAGAAATCCATCATATTGGGGTTGATGCGATTTGCTTAAAATTTTAAAATAATTGAGTGGGAGAAACTTCATAATATTAAAAGCCCATGTTATTATGAAACATTAATGAAAACATATTCCTAATTTTAACATTTTCTCTTAACATGTGGGTTAAAATATTTCAAAAACATTCAAATGGCAAACAGAGTATCACTTCGTTCCATCATTGATGAGCATAAGCTCAAAAGGGAAAACTACAATGACTGGTTTAGAAACCTTAAAATTATCTTACGACAGGAAAAGATTTTATATGTTCTTGAAAGATCATTTCCCCCTCAACCCGCAGAAGATGCTGACCAAGATACATTTGATGCTTGGAAGAAACACGTCGATGATGATGAGCAAGCAGTTTGCATAATGCTTGGCTCTATGTCGGAGAACTTCAGAAAGCTCATGAAGATATGGATGCTCAAACCATCATATTTCACTTGAAGGAATTGTATGCAACTTTCGTTCATACCGTGAGATTCTAAGTGTCATGTGCCTTATTCCAAACAAGGTATAAGGAAGGATCTGTTAGTGGACATGTGCTTAAGATGATTGGCCATATTGAAAAATTGGCCAACCTTGGGTTCATCATGGATCATGAGATAGGTCACGATCTAATTCTTCAGTCCTTACCAAAAGAATTCTCTAACTTTATTATGCAGTTTAATCTTTCTGATAAAGAAGCTACTTTAGCATAATTGCACAATCTGATAAAGCAAGCAGAGAATGACTTGATACCGGAGCTTAAAACCTCTGTCATGCTTACAGGTACGGACCTGAAGCCACGAGGCCCAAAGAAAAATAAAGGAAATGCCAAGGCTCCAGATCACCTAAATCCCAATGGTAAGGTGGAGAAGAAAAAAGGAAAGGGAAAATGATTCTTTTGTGGAAAGAATGGTCATTGGAAGAAAGACTGCAGATCCTTGAAAGCCAAGGAAGCTAGGGAAGCCCAATAGGCCAAGAAGCCCAATGCTTCAGGTATGTTGTATATGATTGAACTATATTCTCAAAACTCTGAACCTTCTACTTGGGTGCTTGACACCGGTTGTGGGACTCACTTGTGTAACAATGTGCAGGGCCTGAGAAATAGTAGGAGACTCCGTCATGGGTAGGTTGACTTACGCATGGGTAACGGAGCAAAATTGGCTGCATTGTGCGTGGGGACTTATTCATTAGTTTTTCCGAATGGTTTAGTTTTAGACTTAGAAGATTGTGTTTATGTACCTTCTCTAGTAAATAACATTATTTCAATTTCTTCTTTATGTAATAAAGGCTTTTCATGCCTAATAAGTTGTAATGAATGTTCTATTTATTTCAATGAAATAAAATATGGAGATGGTATTTTGAATAATGGTATCTATATCTTACAAACTAACAAAAAATGTTTAACCTCTAATATATACAACGTTAACTCAAATAATCTCAATGAATCACTTCTATGGCACAGTCGCTTAGGTCATATCAATGAAACAAGATTAACTAAGCTACATAAGGATGGGTATTTCAAACCCTTCAAATATAAACCTTATGGAACTTGTGAGTCTTGTTTACTTGGTAAATGACCAAATTACCCTTCAAAGGTAAAAGATACCGTGCAGCGGAGACATTAGAACTCATACACTCTGATGTATGCGGACCAATGTCAGTCACCGCTAGAGGTGGATTCTCCTACTTCATTACCTTTATCGATGATCATTCGCGATATGGGTATGTGTACCTTATGCGGTACAAATCTGAAGCCTTTGAGAAATTCAAAGACTTCAAGGCTGAAGTGGAAAACCAGCTTAATAAATGTATTAAGTCACCAAGGTCTGACCGAGGTGGTGAATACTTAAGCAATGAATTTCAAGATTACTTGAGAGAAAATGGCATTGTTTCCCAGTGGACTCCTCCGGGAACTCCACAACAATGATGTCAGACACGGATCTACCTCTTTCATTTTAGGGTATTGCTTTAGAAACTGCAACACTACTACTAAACAAAGTTCCTTCCAAGACTGTTAGTCAAACACCATATGAGTTATGGTCTGGGAAACGTCCTAGTCTTAGTTATCTAAAAGTTTGGGGATATGACGCATATGTCAAGCTCACACAAACTAACAAATTGGATGATAGGGCAGTTAAATGTAAGTTTGTAGGATATGCCTTGAACTCAAGAGCATACGTTTTCTACGTCCCAAATGAACAAAGAACATTTGTCCCACGAAATGCTAAATTTCTAGAGAATGAATTCCTTCTCAAGAAATATAGTGGGAGTAGACTTGACCTCGATGAGGTACGAGAAGAACAAACTAACATAGAGCTAAACCCCAGGCCCCTCAAAAGGGCAGCGACGGAACAACCACAAGGTTATGAACTCAGAAGGTCTGGTAGGGAAAGACATGAGCCTGAAAGATATGATTTCCATATTGATGAGGAACATGATCAAGTCATTGATAATGACGATCCCACCAGTTATGACGAAGTAATGCGTGACATTGATTCAGTCAATTGGCTTGAGGCCATGAAATCCGAAATAGACTCTATGTATCAGAATCAAGTCGGGACTTGGTAGATGCACATGAAGGGATAAAACCCATAGGCTGCAAGTGGATTTACAAGCGTAAAACTGATACAGAAGGCAACATCCAAACCTATAAGGTTAGGTTGGTGGCGAAAGGTTATAGACATATCCAAGGAATTGACTATGATGCAACCTTCTCGCCTGTTGCAATGATAAAGTCCATTCGAATTTTACTGGCACTAGCTGCACACTTTGATTATGAGATTTGGCAGATGGATGTCAAAACAACTTTCCTTAATGGGAACCTCGTAGAGGAAGTCTATATGACACAACCTGAGGGGTTTTCATCTAAGGATGATCATAATAAAGTATGCAAGCTTAAACGATCCATTTATGGACTCAAGCAAGCCTCCAGAAGTTGGAATATATGATTTGATGAGACAATCAAAGAATTTGACTTCATCAAAAATGTAGACGAGACTTGTGTTTACAAGAAAAGTAGTGGGAGTGATGTTGTATTTCTTGTATTATGTCGATGATATATTAATCACCGGGAATGATATTCCCATGATGCAAGCCACCAAGCAATGGTTATCTTAGAATTTCTCCATGAAAGATTTGGGAGAAGCAGCCTACATCCTCGGCATTAAGATCTATCGTAATAGATCTAAGAGGTTGTTGGACTTTCTCAATCTACGTACATAGATAAAATTTTGAAAAGATTCAAAATGGAAGATTCCAAAAGAGGTAATTTACCTATTTGTCATGGAATCAAATTATATAAGGAGCAATGTCCACATACTCCTTCATATAGAGAGCGTATGAGTAGGATCCTTTGTGCTTCAGCAATAGGATCGATCATGTACGCCATGCTATGTACAAGACCTTATGTCTCTTATACTCTTAGCATAACGAGCAAGTATCAGGCAAATCCTGGTGAGCAATACTGGGCAGCTGTCAAAACAATCCTCAAGTATCTGAGAAGAACTAAGGATGTGTTTTGGACATACGGAGATTGTTCTGAGATGAAAGTCATTGGTTACTATGATGCGAGCTTTCAGACCGATAGGGATGACAGCATATCGCAAACAGGATATATGTTTACTTTAAATGGCGGTGCTGTAAGTTGGAAAAGCTCAAAGCAGTCAACTACAGTGGACTCCACCACTGAAGCCGAGTATATTGCAGCATCTGAGGCAGCTAAAGAAGCAGTCTGGATAAAGAAGTTCATCACGGAGCAGGAAGTGCTTCCCGCGATAAAGAATGGTGTCACGATGTACTGTGACAATACGGGTGCCATTGCTCAATCAAAGGAACCAAGGTCCCACCAGAAATCCAAGCATGTACTCAGGCGATTTCATCTCATCAGGGAGATTGTTGAGAGAAAAGAAGTTATTATAGAGAAAATACCCACAGAAGATAATCTTGCAGATTCTCTGACTAAAGGGCCGACTCAACAAAAGCATGATAGGCACACCCGAGAGTATGGTGTCCAGATTCATACTAGTTGGCTATAGTGCAAGTGGGAGATTGTTAGGGATATGCTCTATACCCAACTTGTGGATGGGCTATATATACATGTATTTGTAATATTTTCATTAATTAATAAAATGGAAATCTTTATTATACGTGTCTTACATAACTTATATGAATCATCAACACTGTAATAAAGCCCTTGGAGTAATAAGATGATGGCTTCCACGCCTTATGAGAATCGTTACTCTTAAATGTTCCTAGTCATAGTTTTGTGAATAATCTGGGCGTTCACAAAGTGGAGAGACTAGCATGATGATATGATCCACTCGTAAGTGGGGTAACTGATCTCATAGGCTACTAGCGGAGATCCGTCCGCTTGGTGTATCACATGGATGCATGAGTTGCTCGTGTCCATCGAACTGACCGCCGAAAGTTTTCATATGGAGTGTTTATCCCATGTGTCTGTGAGAACTTTCATGTACGATTATATGACTAGTCCTTAGACTTGAGGTCTTTACAATCTTATGTGTGGATCAAATAACTTTGACATTCTCCTTCCCCAGTTCAAAAGATCCGGTCATAAGGGTATGATTGGGTCATTTGTTGAAAAACATTAAGTTTGTAAAGATACAATAGAGAATCGCCACTCTCTCGGATAATATTTTCTTATAAGAGTAGTATTCCAGTTCGCGGGTTGATATGTGTGATCAGTGCTTGAGAATGTAGCCACAGCGGAAGAATCATGTGAGATTCTTGGGTTAGCATGATTCATGACACTATGAACATCATACCTTTGACTATATGGGTAGACACTTTCCGTACCCTAGGTCCATAGGTGGGGATAGAGTGAGGCGAGAGATCGTATCATATGTAAATCGCATACATAATGGGTATATATATCTTTCCTTCTCATTTGGGGGCCTTGCCATGTTGCTGGATGTCAACCTTGGTCATTGAAATCGAACGACCATCTGATCGGAGGATAATTTATGTTTGATTAAATTATCACAATTCATTTTATGTCCAACTTGAGGGGAACCCAAAAGGTCACACACAACAAAGTCGAAATTAATGGTTAACAGTGTACAGTACAAATATAACAGCATATATGATTGCTGTAGGAATTATTCATAAATGGTTCAATGTATTTAATTATTGAACAGATCATTTATGAGGTTCCATAGTGGCTTAGTGATTGGTGAATGAAGATGGGGGCACTTTGGGAATTGGAAAAAAAAAACTATTCACGTGTATAGTAACGTGAATAGTAAAAAGATTTTGTTATTTGTTTTGAATTCCAATTCGGCCCAAACTCTTATTAGGGTTTTATAATATCATTAAACCACTAAATTAAGATCCAATGGCTAAGATTAAATTAGCTTTTATCCCACGTCGGATTCTTAATTAATTTTGCTGTCTTTGCAGTACTATATAAACCCAAAAAATTCTTCACAAATTTGCTACACCAAAACCTTTCATATCTTGGGTTTATATAAGTGAGCAACTCTAAAGTTTAAGAGTAAGCCACTGATTTTGAGGATCCTTAAGTCTATTTGACTAGAGGAACCTCGAGTTAAAAGTTTTGAGGTATTTGCCTATGCTAGCACCAAGGGCAAAATACCCATGCACTCAAGGCGTAGTCTTACCGTTGAGTTTTGGCTTTGGTGTGTGCATATTTGGAGGCCACACACTTGGGTGGCTCTTTGGAACGTGGAAGAGCTTACTGAGTTCGAGAAAAACTTGTAGATTGGAGGAAGGACTGGAGTAGTCTACGGTTCAAGTAAGTCTTTTTCTTTCTTTATTTTAATTAGAGTTCTTATGATAGTTAGCATGTTTAGGTTTATGCTCTTTGCATGTTTTATGAGTTTTATGCTTAGAATATATAGCAACATGCCTAGGCTTGTAGAATAATCAAAACAAATGGGTATTGGGCAAAAGGGAAAGAGGCATAATAATTAATTTTGATTTTCCGCTGCGCACTCGCGGCCGCTTCCCAACAACTACTACTAGTTCCAAACTTTATGTTCATGTGTCTGTATATACGTCTGGGGCTTAGGATCTTATAGTTTAGGATCAAGCACTTTTATGCTCTAAGTTTACCACCATAGTTTTCTGATATCTCATAACTCCAAGATATTAATTCTGGATAGATTTTATGACGGTCCTTCTTAATTGGCTTAAAGACTCAAGAATAATGTACTTAAATCTATGTATACTTGTATTTAAACCATATTCCTTACTATTAATGTCGACGCTGGCGATTCGGTTATGGATAATGTTCATGCTCCTTTCGTACATTTACATTTGTTGCTAGTATGATCTGGTTAACCATTTATTTACACTAACTTGTTCTTTTCACCTTATTTCACTCTAAAATATTCCACTTTCAATTACTCTCATAGTCTTATTCTGTTAGGTGTTGTCCAGGTCTCGACACTGTCCGTATACTTAGTTTCCTTGACACTTTTTTTATCACGTCCTCGATAATTTTGTTTCAAGTCATACCATGTCTTGTTCCTAACTAGGTTCATTGCATGGGAAACTTATGGGGTATACTCATTACCTGTCTTTCATTTCCATTTCATAGAATTCTAGTCTTATTCCAATACCGAGAAATGTTGTTGTTACGTACTTCTCTCATTGTTTATCTAGTATCATTTCCTATTATCGTCTTACCTAGACAGTTCCACCTCTAAATATTTTACTTAAAAAAATTTTTTGTCTTTTTTTTTACTCTATTCTATACCTGAAACTTCTGTAATCTATGCCTTTGTCTTCTTATCCGAGGGATACTATCTTTTAAATATCTCTTACCTTGTCTTATATGATACTGTACTATACCTCAAATTCACTGGTTTCTGGGAATATTGTTGGGACGAACATTGAAGTCCATCTTTACCGCTGTTGTCTAACGAGGGTTGGGAGGGTGGGGGTGAACCTGAAATCTTTTTCGGTTGTGGTGGTCTCACTAGCTACCCGTACTGTAGTCACACATGCTGTTCATTTATAATCCCGAGACTCCTTTATTTACATGTCTGATGTTGGGCTCCCACACTAAGGTATTATTGCTAGGAACTACCTGAATTATCTTCTTCAGCTTTACCCATTACTGTTTTCCGTCTATTGATCACACTATCTTTTCACTGGGAACCTTCTTAAGGCTCACTCTCTCTTAAAGTCCTACTATGCTCCCTTTGTTATTCTTCCTTTCGAAGTTTTCCTATATTATTTTGATTTCTTCCTTAGCTCAGTTCCTTAAACCTCTTAAGACATTACTTCTCTGAAAGCTCCATATTTTTCAATACGTTATAGCATCACTACTGAACCTTTGGCTTGGGTGTTCCTCTCTTACTAATCTTTTCTTTTCTGGTATGCTGGGAAGCTATGTATAAGTCGATATCTTACTTTTGAGGATTGCTCTCTCTGATTCCTTTACTCTTTGGAGCTTTTACCTTCTTTGAGACCATAACTCTCACAATGGATTAGGTTATCACCTATAATTTTAGCTTGGCTTACTATGAATTCAAACTATTACATCTATTACAACATATTACTATGCTTGGCAGAAAAGCCCGAAGCCCGGCCCGGCCCGACCGGGCTTTGGCCCGGCCTAGGATACAAAAATCCCGGGCCGGGCCTTAGAAACCAAGCCCGGCACGGGCCCGTCCCGGGCCGGGCTCGACGATTTAAGCCTTGGCCCGGCCCGGCCCGGCCCGGGCTTAAATTAAAAAAAATCACAAAAAATCCCTCACCGCCCAGCCCATACCCATTTGCATTTTGCCCTAATTTCTTTCTCTTTTCGTCAGTTGAGACATCAGCCTCTGCCTCACACACACATTTCCAATTTCTTTCAATCTCCTCTGCCTCAGCCTTACACAGTCACATTTCCAATTTCTTTCAATCACCAATCTCTGATTCTCTACTTCTCATCGTCTGCTCGCCTTGCCTCGTCTTCTTCTGCACAGTAAGTTGTATAGGTGCAGTTCATGGTGGTCAGCAAGTGATAATCAATGCTATTGAGTTTTACAAATTTATATTAAGTGGGTTGGATTTCTTTTATATAATTTTTAGGTTCATTCCAGGATGATTCTGGTTTTTGTTGACAATATGTTCACTGTGATCAATATTACGATGATGTAATGAAAATGAAGAGAATTGTATGATGAAGAGAATTGGTGATTGATCAATATTACAATTGTATGATATTCTGGTTTTGGCTAATTGGTGTCTGGTCTCTGGTGATTGATGATGAAGAGAATTGTATTTTTTTTTTTTGGAAAAAATCTGGCCAGGCCCGAGCCCGGCCCGGCATACGCCCGGGCCAAAAATTTTTTCCCCGAGCTCGGGCCGGGCTTTCCAAAGCCCCGCCCGAACCCGGCCCGTTGCCACCCTTACATATTACTACCTTATGATTCTTATCTAGTTTCTGATGAACCTCTTGGTTTAGATATGTAACTGTTTCGTGATTTATCTATTCCGTCAGATACTCTATTTTACTTGTTCAAATTCTTACTGAGCTCTAAATTGAGGGGTGACTATATGCATGCCATAGATATTTGAGAATACTCATTACTGTGAATTATCTAGGCTCATTAATGGTCTGGATAGGTATCTATATACTTACTGGGTCGGGACTACTGGACAAAAGAGTTATCATCCATTTTGTTGGGATTTGCATCGACTTCTCTGTATCCCAAAGTTCCATAACTTTTATCAACTATCTTGAGGTCTCAATTTACGTTACTATCTTTAAACTATGCCATCTCTATTACTATATGTAATGAATTTCCTTGTTATTTTCTGCATCATTCTTGCTTATTTCTATATCCTATCTCTTGACTCTAAGCCATATTGCCGATGCTAGTGAACGTTCATTTATATGGCTATTTTCTAGACCTCTGCTTTTACTATAGGCTGCAGCTATGACATTTGACCTTATTGTCCGTACTGGTACTCTTGCTAACTACCGAATGTCTCCAATCTCATAGGTGTGCCCTTTTAAAATTTCAAGGATTTCCATTAGAATTGGTCTGATCTATAGGTTCTTACTGGTACTATAAACTTATCCATTTTGACTTGGGTTGGGTTTTTTCTTTTCTATCATTTGAAACCTCATTGATTCTTTTTTGGGTGGTATATCTTTCAGTGTTTTCTGTTTCTTGCTTAGGATAAATTCTCGTCAAGCTTCTTTACAATTATCTTTATCAAGGCAAGTAAAGGGTGGGACAAGCTTATACATCTTGACGGATATCGACGTCCTTATTCTGATATTCTATGTCCTGGCAGATTCTATTACTCATGTAAGATAGTTATGAGATAGGCTCCGTCATGACAGCTTCCTTAACTGGTATCACTGAGGGGTTCGAAATCTGGGTAGCTTGGGGCCGCATCTATATCAGGTTTCTTAACTAAAGAAACTAATTAGCTTTCTTTATGATATTCCTTTTTATTTGCTTACGATCATGGGTTTGGGTGTGGCACCTTATGTCTATTGGAAATTTTCACGGCTAATCTTGATTTCTTGCTTCTTTTATCTTTCTATCTATTCTTCATGACTCGGAAAACTTGCTATCTATACCACGCACTCAAGGCTATTAGATCTGTTTGAAAGAATTTTCTGAGGAGGAAAGGAATCTTACTTGGAAGGAATGATCCATACTCAGGTTTATCTAGCATCTTTTATTCTTGCTCAGGCTTACTCAATTCTCCTTACTATTAATATCTCATTATATCTCTCTACTTTTCTTTATCTCTAGTTCCTTTAAATATCTGTACATCATTTTTTCATTCTTTTATAGCTTTCTCTTCCCACTCCCTAGAGTGAATATTCTTACAATTTCACTATCTATTCTCATAGCTTATCTTGAACTTCTACTATTAACTCAAAATGATTACGGAAGGATTTTCAACTAGAATAAGGAATATAGTTGTTTCATGAGGAGGACTATTGAATAGCTTGGGAATTCCATACTAACCTGCCTATAGGGCTTGAGGACGTACTCGAAGATCGGATACTGGAGATGTAGTACCTCGCATACTAGTACCTCGGGCATACTACGTATACAAGACCCCCCAACACTCTACCCATTACAGCCACTGACTCCCTAGACCATGCTCTGATACCATCTTTGTAACATCCCCCTCCTCAGAGATGCTACAGGTAAGGAATAGGTTACCATATCCCCCTAAGCCTCTGACTTTCTGACTCTGATCAACACTACCAAACTCTTATCAAATACCAACTCATACATGGGACCATTGCCCAACTTAATAACACAAAATAAATGCAACTCAGTACTTATAACAGTATACTTAATAATACTATTCTATACAACTCTGTTCACAGACATCTTGACTTATAATACACACAATCACAACTATACAAGTAACTGATGCATGACTCGATTTGACTATGACTAAAATACAGCTCTGACTCAATCTGATGGACTCAAACCCTCTAGTGATTGCCATCAGTATCTATCATCTCGAGCTCGTCCTCCGGGTAACCTGCAAAATAAGGAAACTGGGAGTTGGGGGTTAGATCGTTTGAACGATCTAGTGAGTGGACAATCTTTAAAATGAAAACTGAAATACTTTACAAAGTATTCATTTGTGCTGAAATCGAAATCATCTTCAAGGAAACTCTTTTCTTTTATGAAAACAAATCGTTTTCTGTAAGACTCTTCTGAAAAATCTTTATGTCTGTAAAACTCTAAACTTTTCTGGAAAACTCTTTTATAAAACTTGTCAATTCTGAAAATCATATTTTGAAAATCCTGTTTCTAAAAATTATCTCTGAAAATCTATTTCTGAAGAATCTGTATTTGTAAATCTGTCTCTGTAAATCAGGACGTATGAGGGTGTTACGTCTCGTCGTCCCCCCACACGTCTAATCTAGTGGTCTTGGGGTGTTATGTCTTGTCGTCTCCCAAGCCACTTAACTGGAACCAGAGGTATGGATCTATGCTACCCTCCTGACTCTGAATCTGGGATCTAAGGGCATTACGTCTCGCCGTCCCCTAGTCCAAAATCTTGGATCTAGGGACATATGTCATCTCTAGTCCTGAACTTCGTGTGCACACGTTCTCTGAGTCCGCCAATTCCATATTTGTACCAAGTTATAACTGAGGTGGGCTTTTCCCTCATGCCTCCAAAAATCATCAAAATCATGTTTTTAAAATCATTGCTTTCTAAAACATTTCTCAAAACATTCTTAATCAAAACATATTCGAAAGTAAACTTGGCTAATGCCCTAAGTGCGGAAAAGTAAGTTTCAATTCAAACATATAAGTAAATCAACTTGAGAAAAATGGTCAACTCACTGATTTAGAATCTAGCTAACAATACTTTACTTAGGCGTACGAGATTGTGGTTCCTGTAATGATCTATACTTGCGACTTGTCATAAGGTGTGTATACGTGTCGACACGAAACCCTTAGGGTGGCCTCTAACATTTAAAGTTGAATATGGAATGGAATTATTTTTGCCACATGTCGCGACGTCAGGTCTTTCGCTCCACGACACCCACGAAAGCAGTTTCAGGCAGAGAGCATGCTCTGTTTCGCGTCGTGATGCTAAGGGTTCTGCGTCGCGAGATCCACCTGACCAGACCCGAGGCAGAGCCTCTACTTATTACGCATCGCGATATCAAATGTTGAACATCGCAATGCTCATACAGCCAGGCCTGAGGTAGAGAGCCTCTGATTCTTAAGCATCACGACTCTATCTTGTTAGCATCACGACGCTCTCATATTATCAGGCCTCATCATCAACTTCTTCAATATTTAGTTCGCCCAAATGCATTTCCAACACTTCCTCATTACAACCTTTACATAAGTAACTATTTAAACTTCAATATTCACATGTCCTATACCAATATACCATCATCAAACAACCATATAATATCATAACTCTTGTTTTAGCTGAACATTTAGGATTTCCAAAAATTGGACATTTCATTATTCAATCAAGTTCTTTGTTTATTATACACCTAAATACACTCCCTAGTATGCCAATAACTCTAACATAACATCATACCATCAAAATTCTACAATCTAAGTTTTGGGTCAAGATTTTCTTACCTCATTTCAATTGATTTCCTTCATAATTCAAGCATTCTAAGCTTGATATTATTCTTCCTAGCCATTTATAGGTTTGTTTGCCTTTGTTTCCTCTTGATTTTGGGTAGAAAATGGCTATCTCTTCCTTATTTCTTCCTTTCTTCTTCCACTCCCTTTCCCACGTTTTCTTCTCTCTCAAAATGTTATGGATGCTTGAATAGTGTCTCCTTTTTATAGTAGGGGCTATTTGTAAATGATTTAAATGAAAAAACTTTGCAAAACTTTGAGAATTCCTTAGATTAGTCTTTGGGTATTATTTGTTGGGTTTCTAAGGTCAATCCCAAAATCATTTAAGCATAAACATGTGTGAATACTCAAAGAAATATAGCGGAAATTATACTCACTTTGATCGGTTGTGTGGATGTGTTAAGAACAAAAATTTTGCTCATTTGAAGTGCTTCAAGCTCCTCTTTGAATGATTGTGTGTTGAGCTCCAAGCTTGGTGAATGAGATTCCAAACTCAATGGATGTTTCCCTATCACCTTTGAATGACTCTTTTAGTGCTAGCTATGGAAGAAATTTGCAACAAAAGTCTTCCTTTTGTTCTTTGTAAGTCTCGGAAAATGCAAGAAAAAAAGAGGGAGAGTTTCGGTTGAGAGAAGAGAATAGATGATGAATTGTGTGACTTGTTTTGATTTTCAAAAAATAAAAAAATGATATACCAAATCCAAGATTTGGTAAAGGTCACTCATGTCTTTCACACTTGTGTGTTGAACAAGCAAACAACAACTAACTACTTCCATCAACCAAAAGGTGATGAGATAGACTAGGTGATGTGACTTGTGTGGGCCCCACTTGATTCAAAATCCGAGTGGGCCCGTAAACACATTCCGGGCTCGGGTTCGTTAATTCCGAATTAACGAATTTTCGTTACGACGTAATTAAATCAAATTTAATTAAATAATAATGCCTCTTAAAATTATTACGAAAGTCGCTTGCGAATTAATTCTAAATTAATTCGTTCACCCGAATTAAAATCCAATTTTAATTCCGTTATGAAATCTAATTTCATTTAATATATCGAATATATTATTTAATCGATTAATTCCAAATTAATCGTTCTCTCTCTTCTTGTTGAATTTTATCCCAGATAAATTCTTGTCGTAATTAATCATATATTAGTTTTCTCTCTTTTCTAATTAATCCCAGATTAATTATGTTCGAGTCGAACATCATCGGTGAATCTTCGAGAAGTGACCCATGAGATCCCTGGATATGTTGGTAGTAAATTCGGTCGTCGGACTATCCGAACACGTGCGTACCCGGTACCATGTTCTTACCGATTTACAAGATATGGTTGGCTTCTAGCAAAGTGCCGTGTCTACCCAATTCTCCATAAATATTCTTTTAGGAATATATAATCTATGTCAGGCGTAGTATACGTAGTATTGCGTATTGTGATCTAGTATCAAATGTCACATGCAAGGCCTGGGGCTGGAATAGTGTCTGCCCAGTACGAAGTATATATCGGATCAAAACCAACTAGTCTCTATAATCGGATAATCAGGACCTTGTCATATTATCCCGATAGTTGCAACATAATAGAGAACCAGTTATGTATCCCTGCGTGATCATCATATCCATATGACTGAAGTGATACTTCCGTCTTGACATCACACCCAATACACAGAACCTGTTAAAGTCCAGGACGACCAAAACCAAAGCGTATTGATTGTCGCAAGTATTAGCGATGCAAGTCTCAGGTTAAGACCAAATACACCTACCCTGATGCGGATTCCCATTGACACATAGCCACACTACTAATGGGATTTTGCGGGGTCTATCCAGAGCGAAGCTGTTCCCGTACCATCGGTAAACAAAACCTCTTATTACACTTGCATAAGTATCCAATACTTAAATATATGAGAACTATGCAGTTATGCTCCCATAACGCGCACAAGTGCAATACTAGTCTATTCCGCATTATCAATGTCCAGTCTCGATAATACTACGACTAGGGATATTTAATGATTAAACCTTTGTGGATTGATATCGTCTCATATCTTATTAATCCAGAACTAACCATAAGGACTTTTATCATTTATATATATACAAGTAATCTAATTATAAAATGATAAAATAGCAATTTCCATTGTCACATAGTTAATTTGTACAAAAACCACAATGTCTTTTACAAATAGTGATGCTATGGGTCATAATTGTCTAACAATCTCCCACTTGGCCTATAGCCAGTCACTCAAGCATGTAACACATGAACTATGTACATGTCGCTCAAACTTTTGCTGAGGAATAGCTTTCGTCAGTGGATCTGCAATGTTGTCATCTGATGCGACCTTCTCTATCTTCACATTGCCACGATGTATAATCTCACGAATCTTATGGAAACGTCGAAGAACATGCTTAGATCGTTGATGAGACTGCGGTTCCTTAGCCTGCGCTATAGCCCCGTTATTGTCACAATACAATGGAACAGGCTCAGCTGCTAACGGAACTACTCCTAATCCAATTAGGAATTTACGGATCCAAACTACCTCTTTTGCTGCTTCAGCTGTAGCAATATATTCCGCTTCTGTTGTTGAATCTGCAACAGTCTCTTGTTTGGAAGATTTCCAGCTTACTGCTCCGTTGTTCAAACAAAATATATACCCAGATTGCGACTTACAATCATCTTTATCGGTTTGGAAACTTGCGTCGGTAAACCCAATTACCTCAAGTTCTCCATCTCCATAGATTAAGAACGCATCCCTAGTTCGTCTAAGATACTTAAGGATGTTCTTAACCGCAACCCAGTGACCATCACCTGGATCGGCCTGATAGCGACTACACATGCTCAAAACATAGGAGACATCAGGTCGCGTACATATTATGGCATACATGATCGATCCAACTGCCGAAGCGAATGGGATCTGACTCATGTTGTCTCTATCATCTTGAGTTTTAGGACACATGTCCTTAGATAGAGTGACACCATGTGACACTGGCAACAGTCCCCTCTTAGACTGTTCTATGTTGAATCTCTTCAACACTTTGTCAATGTACGTGCTCTTGGAGAGTCCAAGCAGCTTTCTAGATCTATCCCGGTAGATCTTTATTCCTAGAATAAAGGCTTTTTCTCTCAGATCTTTCATGGAGAATTTTAATGAAAGCCAAGCTTTCACTGATTGTAGCATGGGAATGTCATTGCCAATAAGCAGTACATCATCAAAGTAAAGGACAATGAATGTCAGTGTGCTCCCACTAACCTTCTTATATACACAATGATCATCCTCATTTTGAATGAAATCATATTCTTTTATGATCTCATCAAAACGTTGGTTCCAAGAACGCAATGTTTGCTTCAATCCATAAATGGATCGATTTAACTTGCAAACCTTGTCTGCATGTTTTGGTATGACAAAAGTATCAGGCTATTATATATAAACATCCTCCAAAAGGTTTTCGTTATGTAAACCAGTTTTGACGTCCATCTGCCATATTTCGTAATCGAAATATGCAGCAATAGCAAGCATTATCCGAATGGATTTACTCATGGCAACAGGTGAAAATGTTTCGTCGTAATCGACACCATGTCGTTGACGATACCCTTTCGCTACAAGCCTAGCTTTATACGTTTGTATGTTTCCATCCATGTCGGTCTTCTTCTTGAAGACCTATTTGCAACCAATAGGCTTTACGCCTTCTGGTGCATCAACCAATGTCCAAACTTGGTTGGTGTACATGGAATCCATTTCGGATTTCATGGCATCTTGCCATAACTGGATCGATACCTTGTATCGCTTCTCTCTACGTAGCCGGTTCATATTCCTCAATAAGATTATATCCACATGAGGTGAGATTAGAAACCCATACCTCTCAGGTTATTTTCTGACTCTCTCCGACCTACGCGGTTCTTGTGTATTCGAAGATTGTGGTAAAGTCTCATCCCTGATGAACTGTTCATGTTCCATTAAGGATTTTGTGCTAGGAATAGTATCACTCTGATTTTCATCGAGTTCTACTTTCCTCCCACTAACCACAGCATTTAGGAATTCCCTTTCGAGGAAAACCGCATGTAGAGCAACAAATACTTTGTTCTCTTGTGGGTTGTAAAAGTAATATCCTTTGGTTTCCCTAGGATAACCTATAAATAGACACTTATCCGATTTGGGTTCAAGTTTGGTACCATCCAAACGTTTAACGTATGCCCAGTAACCCCAAATCTTCAGGAATGAGAAACTCGGTTTCTTTCCTGTCCATATTTCATACGGAGTTTGTTGAACAGACTTTGACGGAACCTTATTCAAAATAAGTATTGCACTGTTCAATGCATATCCCCAGAAGGAAATAGGTAGCTCAGTGCGACTCATCATCGACCTTACAATGTCCAACAAAGTTCGGTTTCTCCGTTCGAACACACCGTTCAATTGAGGTGTTCCGGGAGGAGTCCACTGTGAAAGAATACCATACTCTTTCAAGTAATCGAGAAACTCATTGCTCAAGTATTATCCACCATGGTCCGACCGTAATGTTTGAATACTTTTGCCGGTCTATTTTTCTACTTCGTGTCGAAACTCTTTGGATTTCTTAAAGGTTTCCGACTTGTGTCTCATAAGATACACATAACCATAACGTGATGCATCATCCATAAAGGTTACAAAGTATTCATATCCACCTCTAGCCTGGCCAGACATAGGCCCACATACGTCACTATGAACAAGGGCTAACAGTTCGGTGGCATATGCACATTTACCGCTTAAAAGGTGTTTTAGGTAGGCATTTTGCCTAAAAAACAAATTCGCAGACGTCATATGAATTTGGATCAAATCCGTCTAGGTACCCACTCTTCGAAAGTGTGATATATGCGATCTTGTTAATGTGTCCCAGACGACAATGCCACATATACGTTTCATCTTTGTTACTAGTTTAAACATTTTGCTTGTTAACAATTATATGTTTTGAGAAATGATTTATATTCAAAATATAAAGCCAATTATTCACATCAAACACTACATATCTCCATATCATTTTTAGATATAAAAACACCAGTGTTTCTAAAAAACAAATTATACCCACATTGGGCTATAAAGATACAGATATAATTTCCTTTCCAACTATGTACATAATAACTGTTGGATAACATGACCCATAGCGTCACTATTTGTACAGATCATAGTGTTGTTGTACAAATTAACTATGTGACAAGGAAATTGCACTCTCATCATTTGTGATTAGATCACCTTAGATATATAAATGAAGAGAGGTCCCTATGATTAGTTCCTGGATTGAGAATGATATGAGACAGTATCAGTCCACGAAGGATTAATCATTAAATATCCCTAGCCGGAGTATTATCGAGACTGGACATCGATAATGCGGAATAGGCTAGTATTGCACTTGTGCGCGTTGTGAGGGCACAACGGCATAGTTCTCATATATTTGGGTATTGGATACTCATGCAAGTGCGATAGGAGGTTGTGTTTCACCGATGGTACGGGAAACAGCTTCGCTCTGGATAGACCCCTCGGAATCCCATTGGTATTATGACTATGTGTCTATGGGAGTCCGACATCAGGGTAGGTGTGTATGGTCTTAACCTGAGACTTGCACCGCTAATGCTTACGACAATCAATATACTTTTGTTGAGGTCGTCTAGGACTCTAACCGGTTCTGTGTACGCCAATGCTGGGTATATTGAGAATCGTAGAGTATTGGGTGTGTAATGTCAAGACGGAAGTATCACTCCAGTCATAGTGGAGATGATGTCACGCAGGATACGGTATTAGTGCTCTTAAGTGCTGGCCGGCCATCGGGATATTATGACAAGGTCATGTATATCCGATTATAGAGACTAGTTACCAGACATCCGATATGTGCTTCGGACGGGGCAGACACTTATCCAGCCCCAGCCCTAGCACGTGACTATCCGATACTGGGCCGATATACACGATACTTGGTATACTACGCCTGATATAGATCTTAAATATTCTTAGATGAATATGACCGGAGAATTGGATAGACTTCGTGCTTTGCTAGAAGCCGATCTTGTCTCGTAAATCGGTAGAACGTAGTACTTGGTACGTACGTGATTCGGATATTCCGACGACCGTATTTACTGCCAATTATCCGGGGATCTCATGGGTCGCTTCCTTCCCGATAATGCACCGATGACGCATAACTCGCACTCATTAATAATCTGGGATTATATAGAAGAAAGAGAAAATTAATCTATGATTAATTACCGAGATATTTTATCTAGGATAAAATATCGTCTAGAGAGAGATAACGATTAATTTGGAATTAATCGGTAAATTAATATATTCGATATATTAAACGAAATTGGATTTCGACGCGGAATTGAAATTGGATTTTAATTCGGGCTAACGAATTAATTTAGAATTAATTCGTTAGCGACGTGAATAGTGAATTCGCTAGGCGTAATCATTTAATTACGACGCAACGGAAAACTCGCTAATTGGAATTAGCGAAACCGAGCCCGAGTGTGATTGCGAGCGCATTCGTATTTCGAATTCGAGTGCGGCAACGCAAGTCACATCAAGCGTCAAATCATTCGTCACATCAAGCGTCAAATCAAATGTCACTTTGAGTGATGTGATTGATTGATGTGATTGATTGATTGAAAGACACACATCAATCACTTTATTAAAGTGAAATGAATAGTTGATGGGTGTTGGTGAATAGTGACTAGTTAATAACTTTTACCATTTTATTATTTGATAAATTATTTTGGTAATTGTTTTTTATATTTTCTGGAAAATATATAAGAATTTTTTGGTAAATGTTTACTAAGTCTTTACACATTTTCACATCTCTCTCTCCTCATCCTTTTCTCTCTTCTCTTCACACGCCAAAAGGGAAACTCACTGGTTTTCATACCAGCTCACTGGCGTGACTTATGGAAGCAATGAGTGATTTTTGGTTAAAAATCAAGTGCTAGCACACTTACGAGACTTGCGAAGGTGTTAGGGAGGTTCACCCATGAGGCGGGATCCGTTCGACGAAGTTTGGAGCTTCGAAGCCCTTTCACGCCCAAAACCAGTGAGCAATTCTGCACAGCAGTGGCGCCAAACCAGTGAGGCGTTTTTGGCTTGATTCGTCTTCAAATCGTCTCAACCGATCGATGTGAGTATTCCGCAACTTCGTCGATATGTATTCGCAATGTTTTTCATGCTTATAATCGATCCGGGACCTTAATAGAACCAACAATGGCATCAAGAGCCTAGGTTTGAGCATGAAAATTTTAGGGCTTAAAATTTGGGTAAATTGAATTGAGCATGATTTTGTGAAATTGGATTGATGAATATGCTTAAATGTGTTTGTATTGAAAGTTGATTGGATCAATTTCATGAAAATTGATTTGGAATAATTTCCCCAAAAGTTATGTTGGCCGAATGTATTGGGTATTTTGGAAATCTTGGATTTTTTATTTTGATTCATTGGATGAGTTAGAATCATGTAGGATGATGTTAATTTGAAACTAATTGGATTGGATTTTGAATTGAACATAAATCCCCAAATTAATCATTTGGCCGAATGGATTAATGCCCTAATGTCTTGGTAATTTTGATTTTGTGACATTGGATGTATTGGAAATCAAATTGGATGGTGATTTAATGTCGATTGTGGGTTCGATTGGATTGAAACCAAATCGGACACAAAATCCCTCCCTTGGCCGAGACTAAGTAGCATGTAAAATGGGTTTGATTTTTTCATTTATGTGTTGGACATGTGATGATGATAATGAGCATGATTAATTGGACTAATTTCATGTTTTGGAAATATTGATTTGGGTGATTAATCATGTAATGCACTTTAGGTAATTAAATTGCGGAATTGGATTCATGTAATTTAGTTATTTAGGCCTTAAATTGGATTTGGGCTTCTAATGTTGTAATTGGGCTTATTGGGCTTGATTTTATCAAGTTGGGTTTAGGCCAAATGGATTGGATCCAATTGGGCCCAAACCCACTACCATAAAGCCCAAATGCAACTTATAAACCTTTAAAGTTTAATTGGGCCTAATGGGCCTAAATTGATTTCTGGGCTTATGGGGTTACTCCTTGATTGGGCTTTGGTTGCCGAAGCCCACGCCTTAAAGAAATTAATTAAAGCCCATTAGACTTGAATTGAATTGACGTTGGACGTTAATCGGGCTTTGAGTCCCGAAGCGATTAAATTTGGAATTTAAGTCGTTAAAGGTTTATTAAATAAAGTGTAATATTCAATTTGGAATTGAATAGTGAATTAGTATTAAATACATGTTAAATTGGATTTAATGATGTAGTTTAATTTAATTCAGAATTCGTACTTTGAGTACTTATTCGCAAAAACGAGTTTGACTCGAGCAAAATCAAATCGTTGTTTGAACATTGGATGATCACATAATTATCAGATTAATTAATTTGATTAGATTGATTGATAGCATGCTTATGTGTGAATACGTGGTTGTGATGAATGAATAATGTATATCGGATGGATATTAGTCGGGTGGGGCAATTTTGGAAATTGTTGTAATAAATTCGATTTATTAAATTGGACCTGCGTGTCCAGCCTTATCACCTTTATTCTCTTTGTATTCTCTTCTCACCTATTCCCCTCAATGTAAATGAGGTTTCTTTAGAAGTGTAGTGTAACGGGTAGAAGTAATACAAGTGCTAGCTTGAGTGAGAAAGGGAGAGATTTGATCTAGGATCAATGTGTTAAGTATCCATCCGCATATCATTATTATTTATTTTCATACTCGCTTTATTATGTATTTAGAATGCATGTTTAAGGGTGTATGATGATGAGACCTTAACAAAGATAATGAAATTGGTAGCCAATTTGCACGCGAAAAGCCCTCATCAAATATCATGCGTCTTTTCCTTCCATTGAGTGATTCTTGCTCAAGATCCTAGATTGGCATGGGTTGTTGGCCAAAGTCAAGCCCTTGTCCGTCGAAGATGTGTTTGAATCACGAAGCTTTGTTCTATTGGTGTCTTGTCCAAGTTGTGGTTTGTTGGCCAAAGTCAAGACCACTTCTTGTCCATCGACATTGATTACGAAGCTTCCATGGTCAATGGGTCCGCGCTTGACTGGGATCATCAGGTTTGTTGTGCCAAAGCCAAGGCCTAGTTGATTCAGAGGAAAAAGGTTAGGCTATATATTGGATATATAGGCATATATAAGATATATGTTTCGGACTTGGATGTCCACCTACCGGATCTAGGAGTTGGATGAGATCCAATTGATCTTAGAGATCTACCTAGTTAATTATCATACAATTTGTTGGCCAAAGTCAAGATTGTGTGATATTTAACGGGATCCTAGCCCACTAGGAAACACGGTTTCCCGAGTACTCGACAGAGGGTTAGAGGCTCGACGAAAAATAGTGGGAGGCAAGAATTGAATTTGCAATATTCGTTCAATTACTCGCCATACGCCTCGCTCAAACAATATCACTCGTCAAATATATTAAAGTATTAGTTGGACTAATATTATTGTTGTTTTTAATAAACAGTTGGACTGTATTATACTTGATTATATATAATTGGATTATATTAATCAATATATTTGAATTAATTAATTTCAGTTTACAGTTGATTTTATAATTGGATTATAGTAATCAATGTAATTGAGGTTAATTAATTTGGATTATATTTGATTATATAGTTGGACTATTATAATCATTATAATATATATATAGTACCACTAATCGTTGATTAAATAGTTGGACTATTGTAATCAAGATAAAATTGAAAAGTTGGATATTTAAAATATAATCTGGGATTAAATATTTTAAATGATTTAATTTTCAAATTGGGAATAAATAATAGGTTACTTTATTTGATAAAATAACTTATTATACCTTAAGCCCAAAATTAAGCAAAATAAGTAGAGCATAAAATCTTTGGAAGATTTATGTGATGATGACTTTAATGCTTAATTTAATATACTTGTCATAAATCTAATTTTAGATTTAAGAAGTATTAAAATTGCAATAAATAATTCTTGGAGAATTAATTGACTATTCTAGAGGTGAAAAGTCAAAGTTTGCAATTGGGCATGTAGCACGAGGTGCACATCGTTTCGATATTCTAAAAACCCAAGGCTTGGCCTAAGGTTCCTGAAATATTGAAAAGGATAATTGACATATCCCAAAGTGACTACCATTTGGATATGGCAGACACGAAGGAATTAAAGAAAGGGCAAGGCTCTTACTTTAAAATGTTTGTCAAAGTTATGTTCACTACTAGTATTGAAATTAGATTTTAAATACTTAGTGTGGTACATAAAATATATGTATTGATGTTCAGAATCTGCTTTGAGCAGGATACTGACTTCAAGCTGAGATTGCTCTGCGAATCAGAAACGGGACGAAAAGTCGCTGTTTCGACCGTAGATACCTAAGTTTAGGAACTACCCTTCGGGTGTGTACATAAATTAGGAACTGTTATAATGTAACTAGTTTGACTAGAGACATTATCTCTATATCAGTGTTTAATCCATTGTGGATAAACCTTTATATTCTAGAACACTAAGTGTTTCATTATATAAAGATGATACTGAGATAAACACATTAGATGTGAATAACAGAATTTATATTTTGAATATAATTAAAATCTCAAACATATAAAATGACAAATAAATAGCTCAAATTGATTTGATCAATAGAGACTTATTTGTGGCATTGTTGTCTGGGACACAATTAAACAAGACTCGTATATCCGCACTTTTGAAGAGTGGGTACTAGGACTGATTTGACTATTCAAATAAAGTCTACGAATCTAGTTTGTTAGGTAAAGTACCTAAAACACTGTTTACTTGGTAATAGTGTAAGTGCCACCGATCTGTTAGCCCTATTCATGGTGAAGTTAGTGGGCCCATATCTAGCTAGGCTAGATGTGAACATGAATATTTCGTGACCTTAACGGATGTGGCATCACGTTATGGTTATGTGTTTCTTTTGAAGAACACAGATCGGAAACTATTAGAGTTTCGACACGAAGTAGATAAACAGATCGACTATAGTATTATACCGTCACGGTAAGACCGTAATGGAAAATACTTAAGCAGTAAGTTTCAAACATACATGAAAGAGTATAGTATTCTTTCAGATGAGGACTCCTCCCGAGACACGTCAGTTAGACGGTGTGTCCGAACGAAAACCGAATTTTGTTGGACATGATAAGGTTTATCACGAGTCGCTCTGAGCTATCATTTCCTTCAACAGGATATGTATTAACAGTGCAAAACTTATTTAGAATAAGGTTCCATATAAATCTGTTTGACAGATATCATATAGGATATGAACAGGAAAGAAACAGGGTTTCTCATTCCTAATAATTTGGGTATGCCGGGCATAACGTTTGGATGATACCAAACTAAGAACCCAAATTGGATAAGTGCCAATTATAGGTTATCCTAGGGAAAACATAAGTATAGTACTTATAATCTCACATGAGAACAATATGATTGTTGCTCACCATGCGGTTTTCCTAAGAGGAACACCGATATGCAGTGGTCAGTGGGAGGATAGTGATACTCGATGAAAATCGGAGTAATACTATTCAAGGCACGAAGTCCTTAATGGAACACAAACAGTTCATCAATGATGAATCTGTACCATTAATCTTCGAATACACAAGAACCGCGTAGATCGGAGAGAATCAGAAAACAACCTGGGGTATGGGTTTCTGATGTAACCCCTTAAAGATGTAAATCTTATGGAGGTATACCAACCGACTACGTACGAGGAAGTGATACAAGGTATCGACTCCCTATTATGGCAAAGTGCCATGAGTCCGAAATGGATTCCATGTATAACAACTATTTTGGATACTAGTTGTTGTACCACAAGGCATTGTGCCTATTGGTACAATAAACGTCTTCAAGGAAGACATACATGGATGGCAACATACCAACGTACAAAGCTAGGCTTTTGACGAAAAGGTATCGTTATCAACATTGTGTTGATTACGGTTCAACCTTTTACCTGTTGCCATGGTAAATCCATTTTGAAGATGCTTGTAGATACTGCATATTTCATTTATGAAATGTGTCAGTTAATGATCAAAATCGCTTTCCTGAAAAGGAAACCTCTTTGGAGGATGCTTACAACATCCTGACGATTTTGTATAACCGACAAACAAGGTTTGCGGGTTATTCGATCCATGTTTGGATTGAAGCAAGCATAAGGTTCTTGGAACTGTCGTTTTGAAATAATCATAATGGTTAATGATTTGATTCAAAACGAAATGATTCTTGTGTATATAAGGAGGTTAGTGGGAGCGCACTGACAATGAAATTCCCATAAAGCAATTGGTGAAAGCTTGGCTTTCATAGAAATTCTCCGTAGAATTCTGGGGAGTAACAACCTTTATTCAAGGAATAAAGATCTACTGGGATAGATTTGGAGTTGTTAACACTCTCTGGGAAATTGTACATTTAAAATGTACTTGATATGGTGTCTCATACGCTTTGAGCATATGGAGTCACAATCGGGTCAATCCAAGTGATAGTCACTGGATTGAAGTTAAGGACATCTGTTAGTATCTTAGAGAACTAAAGATGCTGTCTTAAACTATGGAGAAGGAGAACTTGAAGTGACTGGGATCACTACCGCAAGTTTCCAAACAGTTAAATACTACGCGGTACTATAAAGTTTGAATAACGGGACAGTGAGCTGGAAATCTTCCGAGCAAGATACTGTTGCCGAATAAACAACAAATGCGGATTATTGCTGCAGCTGAGGCAGCAATAGAAGCCATTTGGGTCGATAATAAATCTAATTAGATTAGATATAGTTCTGTTAGCAGCTGAGCTAGGCGTCAGCACAAGGCTAAAGAATTAAAGGTCTCATCGACGATCCAGATATATACTTCTATATCATCTGATTCGTTCGGATCATACATCGTGGCGATGTGATGATCGTATAAATCGCGTCAGACGATAATCATGGAAATCCGCTGACGAAAACCTTTTCTCAGCAATTTGAGCGAACCGTACATAGTTCGGGTGTTCGACACTTGAGTGACTGGCTATGTGCCAAGTGGGAGATTGTTGGATAATATGACCCATAGCGTCACTATTTGTACAGATCATAGTGTTGTTGTACAAATTAACTATGTGACAAGGAAATTGCACTCTCATCATTTGTGATTAGATCACCTTAGATATATAAATGAAGAGAGGTCCCTATGATTAGTTCCTGGATTGAGAATGATATGAGACAGTATCAGTCCACGAAGGATTAATCATTAAATATCCCTAGCCGGAGTATTATCGAGACTGGACATCGATAATGCGGAATAGGCTAGTATTGCACTTGTGCGCGTTGTGAGGGCACAACGGCATAGTTCTCATATATTTGGGTATTGGATACTCATGCAAGTGCGATAGGAGGTTGTGTTTCACCGATGGTACGGGAAACAGCTTCGCTCGCTCTGGATAGACCCCTCGGAATCCCATTGGTATTATGACTATGTGTCTATGGGAGTCCGACATCAGGGTAGGTGTGTATGGTCTTAACCTGAGACTTGCACCGCTAATGCTTACGACAATCAATATACTTTTGTTGAGGTCGTCTAGGACTCTAACCGGTTCTGTGTACGCCAATGCTGGGTATATTGAGAATCGTAGAGTATTGGGTGTGATGTCAAGACGGAAGTATCACTCCAGTCATAGTGGAGATGATGTCACGCAGGATACGGTATTAGTGCTCTTAAGTGCTGGCCGGCCATCGGGATATTATGACAAGGTCATGTATATCCGATTATAGAGACTAGTTACCAGACATCCGATATGTGCTTCGGACGGGGCAGACACTTATCCAGCCCCAGCCCTAGCACGTGACTATCCGATACTGGGCCGATATACACGATACTTGGTATACTACGCTTGATATAGATCTTAAATATTCTTAGATGAATATGACCGGAGAATTGGATAGACTTCGTGCTTTGCTAGAAGCCGATCTTGTCTCGTAAATCGGTAGAACGTAGTACTTGGTACGTACGTGATTCGGATATCCGACGACCGTATTTACTGCCGAATTATCCGGGGATCTCATGGGTCGCTTCCCGATAATGCACCGATGACGCATAACTCGCACTCATTAATAATCTGGGATTATATAGAAGAAAGAGAAAATTAATCTAGGATTAATTACGGAGATATTTTATCTAGGATAAAATATCGTCTAGAGAGAGATAACGATTAATTTGGAATTAATCGGTAAATTAATATATTCGATATATTAAACGAAATTGGATTTCGACGACGCGAATTGAAATTGGATTTTAATTCGGGCGAACGAATTAATTTAGAATTAATTCGTTAGCGACGTGAATAGTGAATTCGCTAGGCGTAATCATTTAATTACGACGCAACGGAAAACTCGCTAATTTGGAATTAGCGAAACCGAGCCCGAGTGTGATTGCGAGCGCATTCGTATTTCGAATTCGAGTGCGGCAACGCAAGTCACATCAAGCGTCAAATCATTCGTCACATCAAGCGTCAAATCAAATGTCACTTTGAGTGATGTGATTGATTGATGTGATTGATTGATTGAAAGACACACATCAAATCACTTTATTAAAGTGACTATGAATAGTTGATGGGTGTTGGTGTAAATAGTGACTAGTTAATAACTTTTACCATTTTCATTTTATTTGATAATTTTTTTGTAATTGTTTTTAGCATATTTTCTTGGAAAATATATAAGACATTTTTGGTAATGTTTTACACTAGTCTTTACAACATTTTAACACATCTCTCTCTCTCTCATTTTCTTCTTCTCTTCACTCTTCACGCCAAAATGGAAGAAAACTCCACTGGTTTCACACCAGTTTTGCGTGGACTTATGGGAAGCAATGAGTGATTTTTTGTTGCAAAAATCAAGTGCTAGCACACTACGAGACTTGCGAAGGTGTTAGGGAAGTCCACCCATGAGGCGGGATCCGTCGACGAAGCTTTGAGCTTCGGAAGGACCATCTTTCAACGCCCAAACCAGTGAGCATTCTGCACAGCAGTGGCGCCAAACCAGTGAGCGTTTTTGGCTTGATTCGTCTTCAAATCGTCTCAACCGATCGATGTGAGTATTCCGCAACTTCGTCGATATGTATTCGCAATGTTTTTCATGCTTATAATCGATCCGGGACCTTAATAGAAACCAACAATGGTATCAAGCCTAGTTTGAGCATGAAAATTTTAGGGCTTAAATTGGGCAAATTATTTGAGAGCAGATTTTGTGAAATTGGATTGATGAATATGCTTAAATGTGTTTGTATTGAAAGTTGATTGGATCAATTTCATGAAATGATTTGGATGGAATATTTTCCCCCAAAAATTATGTTGCCGAATGCAATTGGGTATTTTGGAAATCTTGGATTTTTTATTTTTGATTCATTGGATGAGTTAGAATCATTTAGATGATGTTAATTTGAAACTAATTGGATTGGATTTTGAATTGAACATAAATCCCCCCCAATTAATCATGTTTGGCCGAATTAGACTTAATGCCCTAATGTCTTGGTAATTTTGATTTTGTGACATTGGATGTATTGGAAATCAATTGGATGGTGATTTAATGTCGATTGTGGGTTCGATTGGATTGAAACCAATCGGACACAAAATCACTCTCCTTGGCCGAGACTGTAGCATGTAAAATGGGTTTGATTTTTTCATTTATGTGTTGGACATGTGATGATGAAATGAGCATGATTAATGGACTAATTTCAATTTCATGTTTTGGAAATATTGATTTGGGTGATTAATCATGTAATGCACTTTAGGTAATTAAATTGCGGAATTGGATTCATGTAATTTAGTTATTTAGGCCTTAAATTGGATTTGGGCTTCTAATGTTGTAATTGGGCTAATTGGGCTTGATTTTATCAAGTTGGGTTTAGGCCAAATGGATTGGATCCAATTGGGCCCAAACCCACTACCATAAAGCCCAAATGTAACTTTAAACCTTTAAAGTTTAATTGGGCCTAATGGGCCTAAATTGATTTCGGGCTTATGGGGTAACTCCTTGATTGGCTTTGGTTGCCGAAGCCCACGCCTTAAAGAATTAATTAAAGCCCATTAGACTTGAATTGAATTGACGTTGGACGTTAATCGGGCTTTGAGTCCCGAAGCGATTAAATTTGGAATTTAAGTCGTTAAAGTTTTTATAAAGTGTAATATTCAATTTGGAATTGAATAGTGAATTAGTATAAATACATGTTAAATTGGATTTAATGATGTAGTTTAATTTAATTCATGAATTCGTACTTTGAGTACTTATTCGCAAAAACGAGTTTGACTCGAGCAAAATCAAATCGTTGTTTGAACATTGGATGATCACATAATTATCAGATTAATTAATTTGATTAGATTGATTGATAGCATGCTTATTGTGAATACATGGTTGTGATGAATGAATAATGTATATCGGATGGATACTAGTCGGGTGGGGCAATTTTGGAAATTGTTGTAATAAATTCGATTTATTAAATTGGACCTGCGTGTCCAGCCTTATCACCTTTATTCTCTTTGTATTCTCTTCTCACCTATTCCCCTCAATGTAAATGAGGTTTCTTTATAAGTGTAGTGTAACGGGTAGAAGTAATACAAGTGCTAGCTTGAGTGAGAAGTGAGAGATTTGATCTAGGATCAATGTTTAAGTATCCATCCGCCTATCATTATTATTTATTTTCATACTCGCTTTTATGTATTTAGAATGCATGTTAAGGGTGTATATGAGATGAGACCTTAACAAAGATAATGAAATTGGTAGCCAATTTGCACGCGAAAAGCCCTCATCAAATTCATGCGTCTTTTCCTTCCATTGAGTGATTCTCTCAAGATCCTAGATTGGCATGGGTTGTTGGCCAAAGTCAAGCCCTTGTCCGTCGAAGATGTGCTTGAATCACGAAGCTTTGTTCTATATTGGTGTCTTGTCCAAGTTGTGGTTTGTTGGCCAAAGTCAAGACCACTTCTTGTCCATCGACATTGATTACGAAGCTTCCATGGTCAATGGGTCCGCGCTTGACTGGGATCTCTCTCTAAGATCAATTGGATCTCATCCAATTCCTACATCCGGTAGGTGGACCTCTAAGTTCGAAACATATATACAATATATATGCCAGTATATCCAATATATTTTCCTAACCTTTTCCTCTGAATCAACTAAGCTTTAGCTTTGGCTCAACAAGCTTAATGATTCCAGTTAAGCGGGACCCATTGACCTTGGAAAACTTCGTAATCCATGTCGATGAACAAGAAGTGACCTTGACTTTGGCCAACAAATCACAACTTGCCCAAGACATGCGATATGGAACAAAGCTTTCATGGGTCAAACACATCCGCGATGGATATTGATCTTGACTTTGGCCAACAAACCAATGCCAATCTTCGATCTTGAGAAAGAACCATTCAATTGAAGGAAAATGCTTAATATTTGATTGAGGGTTTTTTGCGTAATTGGCAACCAATTAATTATCTTTGATTAGGTCTCATCATACACCCTTAAACATGCATTCTAAAAGCATAATAAGGCGCGATAAATAAATTAATAATGATATGCGGATGAATATCTCACAAATTGTTCCTAGAACAAATCACTCAATTTCATATCCCCGGCTAGCACCATTCTAACTGCTACCCAATTACATAATACAATAAAGAAACCTCATTAACATTGAGGGGAATTGGTGAGAAGAGAATTACAAAGAGTCAAGAGATAAAGGCTGGACACGCAGGTCCAATTTAATAAATTCTAAATTTATTACAATAATTTCCAAAATTGCCCTCACCCATCTAATATCCATCTGATATACATTATTCATACAATACATCCATGTATTCACACAAAGCATGTTATTCAATCAATCTAATCCAATTAATTAATCTTTGAATTAAGTGATCATCCAATGTTCAAACAACGATTTGATTTGCGCGAGTCCAACTCGTTTGAAAATAAGTACTCAAAGTGCGTATTCTCTAATTATATTGAACTACAATTTTAAATCCAATTTAATTTGTATTCAATACTAATTCTTTATTTAATTCCAAATTAAATAATTACACTTTTAATGTGCCTTTACGATTTAGATTCTAAATCTAATCTTAATGGGTCTCAAAGCCCAATTAACATCCAATGTCAATTAATTAAAGTCCAATGGGCTTTCAATTATTTCTTAAGGCATGGACTTTGGCAACCAAAGCCCAATAAGAAATCACCATTTGCCATAAAATTATTTTGGCCCATTAGGCCCAATTAATTATTAAAGGCCCATTTATTATATTTGGACTTAATGGTATGGTTTTAGGCCCAATTTGGATCCAATCCAATTGTCCTAAACCAACTTGGCCCAACCAAGCCCATTAGGCCCAAATATAACAATTTTAGCCCAATTCCAAATTAAGCTTAATTAATTAAATTCTAATATTCCAAATATCATAATTTATTTGATTAAAGTGTATAGCCATAATTAATTATTTAAATTAACATTTCCAAAACACCAATTTAATTAATTAATCATGTTTTATTATTTTCAATACATGTCCAACATTATTGAAACAAAATCAAGTCATTACATGCTCTCTAAGCTCACGACAATGATATGATTTTTTCATCAATCTTGATTTCAATATAATTCAATCACAAATAAATATATCCAAGCACTTTAAACACATCCAATGGTCTAAAAAATAAAAATCACCAAGAGCTACTAGGTTCAATGTATTCGGCCAAGCCAAATAATTTGGGAAAATTTATCTAATTAATTTTTTCATAAAATTAATCATGTATAACTCTTAGTTATCATAATCTAAGCATATTCAAACAATCAATTTGATAAAATCATGCTCCAAGCAAAAATACCCAAATTCAAGATTATGAACCCTAAGTCTTTTCATGCTTAAATAGGCTCTGATACCATTGTTGGGTTTCTAAGGTCAATCCCAAGATCATTTAAGAATAAAACATGTGTGAATACTCAAAGAAATATAGCGGAAATTATACTCACTTTGATCGGTTGTGTGGATGTGTTGAGAACAAAAATTTTGCTCCTTTGAAGTGCTCCAAGCTCCTCTTTGAATGATTGTGTGTTGAGCTCCAAGCTTGGTGAATGAGATTCCAAACTCAATGGATGTTTCCTATCACCTTTGAATGACTCTTTTAGTGCTAGCTATGGAAGAAATTTTCACCAAAAGTCTTCCCTTCGTTCTTTGTAAGTCTCGGCAAATGCAAGAAAAAGAGAGGGAGAGTTTCGGTTGAGAGAAGAGATGGGATGATGAATTGTGTGACTTGTTTTGATTTTCAAAAAACAAAAAAAAATGATATACCAAATCCAAGATTTGGTAAAGGTCACCCATGTCTTTCACACTTGTGTGTTGAACAAGCCACCAACAACTAACTACATCCATCAACCAAAAGGTGATGAGATAGACTAGGTGATGTGACTTGTATGGCCCCACTTGATTCAAAATCCGAGTGGGCCCGCAAACACATTTCAGGCTCGGGTTTGTTAATTCCGAATTAACGAATTTTTCGTTGCGACGTAATTAAATAAAATTTAATTAAATAATAATGCCTCACAAAATTATTACGAAAGTCGCTTGCGAATTAATTCTAAATTAATTCGTTCACCCGAATTAAAATCCAATTTTAATTCCGTTATGAAATCTAATTTCATTTAATATATCAAATATATTATTTAATCGATTAATTCCAAATTAATCGTTCTCTCTCTTCTCGTTGAATTTTATCCCAGATAAATTCTTGTCGTAATTAATCCTAGATTAATTTTCTCTCTCTTCTGATTAATCCCAGATTAATTATGTTTGAGTCAAACGTCATCGGTGAATCTTCGAGAAGAGACCCATGAGATCCCTGGATATGTTGGTAGTAAATCTGGTCGTCGGAATATCGGAACACTTGCGTACCCAGTACCACGTTCTTACCGATTTACAAGACATGGTTGGCTTCTAGCAAAGCGTCGTGCCTACCCAATTCTCCAGAAATATTCTTTAAGGAATATATAATCTATGTCAGGTGTAGTATATGTAGTATTGCGTATTGCGATCCAGTATCAGATGTCACATGCAAGGCCTGAGGCTGGAATAGTGTCTGCCCTATACGAAGCATATACCGGATCACAAACAACTAGTCTCTATAATCGGATAATCATGACCTTGTCATATTATCCTGATAGTTGCAACATAATAGAGAACTAGTTATGTATCCCTGCGTGATCATCATCTTCATATGACTGAAGTGATACTTCTGTCTTGACATCAGACCCAATACACTATGATTCTCAATAAACCCAGAAGAGGCGTACACAGAACCTGTTAAAGTCCAGGACGACAAAACCAAAGCGTATTGATTGTCGCAAGTATTAGCGATGCAAGTCTCAGGTTAAGACTAAATACACCTACCCTGATGCGGATTCCCATATACACATAGTCATACTACCAATGGGATTCCGCGGGGTCTATCCAGAGCGATGCTGTTCCCGTACCATCGGTAAACACAACCTCATATTACACTTGCATAAGTATCCAATATTTAAATATATGAGAACTATGTCGTTATGCTCTCATAACGCGCACAAGTGCAATACTAGTCTATTCCGCATTATCGATGTCCAGTCTCGATAATACTACGACTAGAGATATTTAATGATTAAACCTTTGTGGATTGATATCGTCTCATATCTTATTAATCCAGAACTAACCATAAGAACTTTTATCATTTATATATATACAAGTAATCTAATTACAAAATGATAAAATAGCAATTTTCATTGTCACATAGTTAATTTGTACAAAAACCACAATGTCTTTTACAAATAGTGACGTTGTGGGTCATAATTGTCTAACATTATTCATATGAATTTTTGAGTTGTACTTTTGACCTACTTCTAGTTCGAATTTGGAATAATGTCCAACGTAAAAATTATAGGTCTTGGTCCTATCTTTGCGACGATATAAAGTTCATAAGAATTTAAGAACGTATGAAAATGTTACGGCCCAAATACCACGGGTTTTTTGGATTTAATCTAGGAATGAATTCTGTATCGAAACTGCGAGGAATTTACTGAATGTCCAAAAAGTCATTTCATGAGTGTATACGTGTTCGAACATGATTTATATCATATATCATGTGTCTCATAACGTAATAGTCATCAAGATTACCGGGGTGTTATAACCTGAAGTTCATCCTCATCTATGGAGTCATTGTAAGAGAATTCTTAAACAACATCTACATCACTAACATTATCCTCTCTCTCACTTGTCACGCTAGCAGTAAATGTCATAAAATTACTCTTTTCTTTAGGAGACTCATCAGAAGTATAGTCATCTTCAGAATACTTAGTGAGGCTACCATAGCTTTCTTGCCCTTAGACTTTATGTATGTGGGACATTCAGATCTTATATGCCCAAACCTTTCATATTCATGGCATTGGATAGCTTGAGGTTTGCTATCTTTGTCCTCTCTAGACTCATTCTTACTATGACTACTCCTTCTAGATTTGTCTTCCAAATCACTATCAGTGTTACAATCACTTTTCTTCATCTTAAGAAGTTTCTTAAACTTTTTAGAAAACATGGTCAAATCAGTATCAGTGAGAGTATTATCCTTATCATTACTTGACGAATCATGTCCAACTTCCTTTGTGATCCTCATTGCTATGGTCTTAGGGTTTTTATATCTAGGAAGTTTTCTCTCATAAACCTGAAGTTTTCCTACGATGTCCTCTAGTTTAAGATGATCTAAATCATTACTTTTCTCGATCGCTGTGATCTATGGTAAAAACCATTTAGGTAGGGATCTAAGGATTTTCCTAAATATCATATTCGTAGGAATAGTCTCGCCTAGGTTAAAGTTGGAATTAAAAATATCGTTAATCTCAGTTTAAAATTCATCAAAAGTCTCATCATCTTTCATTTTAACGACTTCAAAATTAGTAGCAAGCTCTTGGAGTCTATTATTCTTAATTGATAGTGTGCCCTCATACACAGTCTAAAGGATGTCTCATAAATCCTTGATTATCTCACATATAGATATTCTCCTAAACGCAGTGGAGCAAACAGTAGTATGAATGGCATTAATGGCTTTGTTGTTCCTATTGCTAGCATCAAACTCGTCTATAGTCAAAGTCGGTTTATCTTTAGCGGAAGTGACCTCATCAACAATAAACACAAGAGGTTTCCACGCGTACTCTACTGACATCCAAACCCTCTCAGATTTAAGGAATGCTCTCATATGAACCTTCCAATACATATATCCAGTCTCATAAAAGAATGGAGGACAATTTAAGGGTTGACTTCTCTCCATAGCTAAACGGGTCAAGGATCGTGATCAAAATCTAATACCAATTGAAAATTTTGAAATTTGTCTAAGATTCTGACCTTATGCGGAATTAAACAACTACTCTAATATAAGATAAGTCAAAGTTAAAGCAATTATGGTTTGATTCAACAATTACCATTAAGTCTATGCAAATATTAATCAAAAGCATTAAACAAAATCAACACAAAAATTTTATTGACGGAGTGGAAAACTTGTACGAGTAAAAGACCACTCCGGGTATAGGCTGCCACCCGAATCCACTATATATGAGAAAAATTACAGCGATGGTATATGACTTATAATGACAACTTCACCAACTCGAATACCTCTAATAACTCTAATAACTCCCCGAGCCCGCACTTAGCGGCCGTCTTCAGAACCTCTGAAGTCTTCGAGTGGATCAACCATGCGAACTCACAACGTCGGAACTCCGACTACCAATCTTCCCCCTAGAGAACTCTGAAGGCTTAGGAAATTAGGTTAGGATTGTGTTTTTGTGTTGATGGTAAATCAAAACCCAATCTCACCAAAAGAAAGAAGACATGGAAACCAAAGAAGTCTTCTAGGTAAACTGTCAAGAATATTGAAAACAAATGATGTTGTAGCTCAGAATTATGTGTTTCCAACAGTTGATAAGGTGGATCTATGTTTGTTTATATAGGTATGGTTTTCCTTGTGCAAAACTGGCTAAAAAACGAGTCCTAAATAACGTACTTATGCACAGCTATTCAAACGCCCCAAGAACGCTTGACGAACGCGAGCAGTTTCGCAATGTCGTTCAAACGTCCTGAAGAACGCACAACGACGTGAAACCTCTGTAAGATTTCGTCTAAACCCAATAACGAGCGTGACTTAAAAGTTTGGTCTTCTGAATTTTTTGTTCGAGCGTCCACTCAAACGAACCATGAATGCAGAGCGTTTGAATCCAAACAAGAACGCACCATGAACGAAAACCCTAAAAAACTTCATCTGATGTCGTCCAAACACTTGTCCAATTGCACCAAGATCTTCAAGGCTCATTACAACTCAATTGAACTTGTTATGTTACAGACATTGCCAATAAATATGGAACTAACAAAAGCCACCCACATTTACAAAATAAAAATCCAAACTTACCCATTATTCATTGCATGTTTTACTTATATTATCAAACCCACTCGAACTCAAAAAATAAAATAAAAAACCCGTAATGCTATCAATAAATTTTTAACAGGTTCCTAAATTTCAAACACTTACGTGATAATATAAATTCGATCGAACCACTACAAGAAAACATCATGTTAGCATCGCCAAACTTCGACACTAAAATAGATCCATGTGATGCTAAATGTTACGCAGGAAGTGGATGTTAAAGGCTGGTAGAGGAAATATTTTAGCGTTGCTGTAAAATAAGCGAAGCTAAAACTATTTGCGTCACCAATTTTTGTCGCTAAAATTGGTATTAGACGACACAGAAATTTGATAATTCCATGTCGCAAAGCTCTAGGGACGTTAAAGATCAAAGGCTTTTAGCGACGCCAAAGTGAACAACTATTAGTGTCGACCTTTGTCTTGTCGACACCAAAGATGGTGAAGCTAAATATTTTTAAAATTTTTTTAAAAATAAAATATTATTAAAATAAAATAAAATTATTATTATATATATAAATAAATTAAAATTATATATTATTAAAAAAATAAAACATTCATCATATTTTATTTTTAAAAAATAAATTAAATTTTTTATTATATATATAAAATAAAAATCTTTATTACATACAAAAGTTTTATTACATTAAATAAAAAAAATCAAACATGGCGATTGGTCGGGGTCGATGCTGCTTCTGTCGGACCTGAAGGAATTATGGAGGTCGATTTTACAACACTGCTCTGAGCGAGCAATCTCTCCACAAGCCCTTAAAATCGCCATATATAAGTTAACTTAGTTTTAAATTAATAATAAAGTTATAAATTTATGACATTCTGCTAAAAGAAACTACATGTGATAAATTAAAATTCAATATTAGAACAATACACTTAATATATAAGTACATCATAAGTATAATTTTAAACAGAAAAATCCCAAACAAAATGAGATAATAAAAAAAAAACAATGACATTCAACACTAAGTTAAATTATTCTCATTCACATGTAGCATCCATTTTAAATTTATTAATAATAATATAAGAGAAAAATAAATCTAAACAAAATAAGAGAGTGGCGGGTTGGATATCTGTCTGATTTGTTCATTTATCAAATCCGTCAACTACCCGTAACAGATTTAGATTTATAATACCAAACCCACCCATTATCCTTTAAAAAACATATCAAATTCTACATACGTCCGGTGAGTACTAACGAATTTATGGATTTGTGAGTGAAATTACCGGAGATATACTTATTTAATCTGCTACATGACCATTTTAATGACGAAGAAATAAATCTTTGAATCGAGTTAGAGAGACTATTTAGCTTAGTTGCACAGTGGTGCAGTCACGGAACGACTTACAGGGTAGTGAAATAATCGTCCTTACTCAATTCGAAATTTTATTAAAATTAATATAGGGCTCACAATTTATGCGGGTTGAATACATCTTTGACTATAATTTCATATCATAACAAAAATCTTAATACTATTTTATGTATTGATCTTATAAATAATTCGGATTTAGTTGATTTTATTGTCAAAATGAGACAATTGGTTTATTTACATTTAATATATATGTCTCATTTGTTTTTAATTTACTTTTGGATGAATTCCAATGAAATTTAATGTAATTTATTCATTTTTATCTTAAATTTTCTTATCGAACTTGAAATCATAACTATCACTATGCATGAGCTAATAATCAGAGTTTGCACCATGAAGTACAATAAATAATAATAAAATTTATGAAAATACTTATAAAAATAATTCAAAGTAAACTAACAAATAACAATAGATTCAAAAACTAAAAAATTTGGCTAGTTTTTGTGGACGACTGTTATTTATGTCTCTTATTTTAATAGAGGATTATGTTTTAATATTGTAATAGGTTTTTTATTTTTATTTTATAAGTTAATAATAAAAATTAATTATATAGATTAGGTGTCACATATGATTTTTTTTAAAAAAATTTAATAGAATATTATAATATATCTTTTTTATTGTAATAAGTAATAAAAAAATAATCATAAATATTAGGTACGACATATATTTTTTAAATTTTAATGGGACTTATTTTTATAATTTAATAATAAAAAATTATATTATTAATTAATTAAATTAAAAGATTTCTTGTTTTAATAGCAGATTGTGTTTTTATATTTTAATAGGTTTCTTATTTTAATTTTATAATTTAATAATAAAAAAAATTATAGAGATATTTTAATTTTTATAGTTTAATAATAAATATGAGATTCTATTTTTATTTTGTGATAAGTTTCTTATTCTAATTTTATAATTAAAAAATAATAATAATTTTAGAGATATTTGAGTTTTATGGTTTAATAATTATAAAAATTAATTGTACGGATTAGAAGTAACGTATTAAATTAATAAATTTCTTATTTTAAAAGAGATTATATTTTTATATTTATAATAGCTAGGTTTCTAATTTATTATTAATTAATTAATTAATTAAATTTATAGGTTTCTTATTTTAATCGGAGATTATATTTTATAATGTAATAGATTCCTTATTTTAATTACACAATTTAATAATAAAAAATTGTAGAGATATTTAATGTTATAATTTAATAATAAATAGAAGATTCAATTTTTATATTGTAATAAGTTTCTTATTTTAATTTTCTAATTTTTAAATAAAAAATTAATTTGAGAGATATTTTAATTTTATATTTGTTGATGGTGTTTTCAGGCACTATGGTATTTAAAGCAGCACGACAGGGGCAAAAAGGTAAATCCCATTCTTGTTCATGATCATTAATGCCGACCCGATCCATAAAAAACCAGCAGCAAGGGCCCGAGCACTTTGCAATAAGAGGCCGAGCACCTTATGGTTACAGACCGACCACAACAAGAAGAGACCGAGCACTTTATGGTCGGCAACCGATCACTTTGGTTCGAATGACCGAGCATTATCAGATCGACAGCATCATTCTCAGTTCAAAGAACCATTATTACCGACCACATAAAGACCGAGCATATGGCGAGGCGTGCAACAGAAGATAAGACGTCATGTCCCTACGGGGTAAGGAGACAGTCCTACCTTCATGAAGAATACTGATGAAACCAGTGTCCTAGAAGGATAAAGGTAATAGAGGTAGATTTGATTAGGAATCCTTATGGGAAAAGGAGGTTGCCTCATTTAGGAATCCTCATACTAGAAGGAATCTGATTTCTTCACTAATATAAATAGAAAGGTAGAGAATGTGTAAAGGGCATCAGAATCAATATCAGAAAAAAGATCAGAATCATTACCATCATACCTGTAAAAAACAAGACGCAGAGCTGAGAAGCGTGTTTTGAGTAATAAAAGCATCATCCTTTTTGTGCCCGTGGACGTAGGTCGGACCAAGATCCGTCGAACCACGTTAAATCTCCTTGTCGATTGGCGTATTATTTGTCTTTTGCTAAGTTTGCTTTTGGTCCCCCATAACCAAACAAATTCACTATTGAGGGAGGATTGTCTCGGGAGTAATATTCCCACATTGCCCTGAGACCAAAATCAGCCGTCAACAGTTGGCGCCGTCTGTGGGGAATTCGAAACAAAAAGCAGTTCGCGAGAAAGACAATGGCAGAAGGCGGAAATCATCAATCTTCAAGGAGCCCAGCGACAGACTGGATGAAAAAGGTGGAAGAAAGCATGAAATCCATGATGGATCGGCTGGAGAGAATGGAAGGAACGAACAACGAGAGACCAGACGTCGGAACCAGTCGAAGAAGAAGTGAAAAAGCAGAAGGGAAAAAGGTGATAGATACAAGTGAAGATGATGGACCCAGGAGAATGGGCCACTACGGGATAAAATCCGTAGTTGTAGAAAAAGATTCACAAACAGAAGACACATGGGAAGAAGAAGAAGGAAGACCATCACCAGATCCCTCATATGATAATCTCCGCGACTCCAGAAGAGAAGACAGGGAGTATAGCGAAGATGTGCGGGAAATTTCAAGGCATGAGGAACGCCGCACACGGGGCAATAGACGCACAGAGGGGCACAGAAGACGACGTGGCGGCACAACCAGTGAGATAAATTCTTGGTTAAAAAAGGAGATGACCAAGTGGGGGGTAGGTCTCAAGACCGATGCAAGTGATGCCCGGGACGGTGAGGAGGAATCTCCCCTCACGGAAGAAATAAAGTCGGCAAAATTCCCAAGGCGATTCAACATGCCGAACATGGCACCTTACAAAGGCCACTCTGACCCGAAATCCCACATCGAAAGCTTTATCATGTTGATGGAAGTCCAGGGAGTGGTAGGAGATGCCATCTGCAAAGTGTTCCCCCTAACTTTGGGTGGACCCGCCATCCTATGGTACAGAAGTCTGGCCCCGGGGAGCATCGAAAGCTTCACACAGCTTAAAAGGTCGTTCGTTCGACACTTTAAAGGGGCATGCGTCCCCAAGAAGACGATTGGAGAATTGAGGCTTATGAAGCAAGGAGATGACGAGCCCCTAAAAATTTTCATCGAGAGGTACCACAATATGGTGCTCGAGGTCGGAGGGTACGAGTCCCAAAAGGCCCTGGAAAGTTTAAAGGGAGCCCTAAGGATCGGAAAACTGTGGACTCACCTAAGAATCCAAGACACACCAGATTATGCCACCGCTCTGGAGGTAGCCCGGAAATTTGTCTTGTTAGAAAGCGAAGAAAAGATCTCCCGAAGAGGGACGACCATTCGAGAAAGAACAACAAGGACAGAGGCCCCCCAACAACCGGACATGGAATTCAAAAAATTCAATCCAAGACCCAAAGAATTCAAACCAATGTCTCGAAGGGATCAGGAAAGAGAGGTCGCTACCCAGGTGAATCATGTAGTCCGAGAAGAAGCATATATTCCCCTGAGCAAGCCACCAGGGGAAATCATCATGGAGATACAGGAAAAAGGCCTCTTGATAGAACCCGACCTCAGGAGATTCCCCCCGGATAAAAGGAACCAGAAATCTTACTGCGTACATCATAATCTGAGGGGGCACACAATGGACGAATGCAAGGATCTGCGGGAACAGATGGATGACCTAGCCCGAAATGGGTATCTAAATAGTTATATCAACCATGAGGCCATGGCAGCATGTGAACATCATCGCAGGAGGGAAAACACTGGCCGGAGACTCTAACCGGTCAAGAAAAAGCTATAGCCGAATACAGGGGACGGAAGTGCTGGAAACGGAAAGATCCCCAGTACCACGAGGAATTCGGTCGGTACCCATAATGTTCACCGACGAGGATGCTCGAGGGGTGAGTTTCCCCCATGACGATGCGCTAATAATCAAAGCTACAATCACGGCACAGAAGTAGATAGAATCCTGGTAGATCCCGGAAGCGCGGTAGACATAATCTCCAAAGAAGCTTTAGAAAGCCTGGGAGTGGAGTACGTAACCCTAACTAATGACGGCACCCCCCTGTACGATTTTGGAGGCTCAACGGTCATCCCGCTGGGGAGAATACAACTGGCAACAACCATCGAAACTCACCCCAGGACCCGGACAGTTATGGTAAACTTCACTGTGGTGGACTGCCTGAGCAGTTACCAAGCCATTATCGGCCGACCTTTTATGATGAAAACAAAGGCTGCGATGTCCTGCTATCACTTAAAACTAAAGTTCCCCACCCGGGAAGGGATCGGAATCGTGTGCGGGAGTCAGAAGATAGCCCGTAGCTGCTTTGCCACTCTCTCACGAGAGACCCTCTGCATTGAAGAAAGCACCAAGAAGAGGCAGAGGGGCGAGAACGAGAGGAAAGAACCAGGTCCCCGCCCGGATAAAGTTGCCCGGCTAGGAACAGCTGAAGAGTTAGAAGAAATAAAAATGTTCGGATCGAAAAAAAGCATAAAGATAGGGGAAACTTGGACGAAACCCTAAAAAAGGGCCTGCTAGAATGTCTACGGGAATACCCCGACATCTTCGCGTGGGGAGGGACAATGACATGCCCGGGATTGACCCAAAGTTCATCAGTCACCGCTTAGCAGCAAGCCCGTCACTCAAACCGGTCAAACAGAAGAGAAGGATCTTCAATCAAGAACGATGTAGAGCGGTGGCATCCGAGGTGGAAAAATGTTAAAAGCCGGCTTCATCAGAGAAGTAAAGTACCCCGAGTGGGTGTCAAACGTAGTATTGGTAAAGAAATCCAATGGAAAATGTAGATTTCACCGACCTCAATAAAGCGTGTCCAAAAGACAGCTTTCCTCTACCAAATATAGATCAACTGGTAGACGCAACTGCCTGCCAAGGACTACTAAGCTTCATGGATGCCTTCTCAGGGTACAATCAGGTCAGGATGCATCCTGCAGACAAGGAGAAAACCACTTTTATCACCGATCAAGGACTGTACTGCTACAAAGTAATGCCTTTCGGACTGAAGAACGTAGGGGAAACTTTTCAAAGGTTGGTAAACAAAATCTTCAAACCACTCATCGGCACTTCAATGTTGGTATATGTGGACGACATGATAACAATGTCCAGAGAACCAAGAGTTCACGTAACTGACCTAAAGAGAACCTTCGAATTGCTGAGAAAACACAATTTAAGACTCAATCCAGAGGCATAGAAGCCAACCCCCCAGAAGATACAAGCCGTGCTAGATTTAACATCCCCCAGAACAATTAAAGAGGTGCAAGGTCTAACAGGCAGGTTCGCCGCGCTCAACCGATTCATCTCTCGGGCGACCGACAAATGCCACCCCTTCTTCAAAGTCATCAAGAAGGCCCAAAAGGGGATCGACTGGGCACCGGAATGTGAGGAGGCCTTCCAGCAGCTAAAACAATATCTAGCACAGCCCCCACTCCTGGCTAAACCTCTCCCAGGAGAGACATTATACTTGTACTTGGCTGTTTCAAAACACGCAATGAGTTCGGTACTGGTGCAAGAGGCCGACCAGATCCAGATACCAGTATACTATGTCAGCAAAGCTCTATTGGATGCAGAGACCCGATATCCCGTGCATGAACTAGTCGCCCTATCATTGATCACTGTAGCACGGAAATTACGACCCTACTTCCAGGCCCACCCTATCGGAGTTTACACCAATTACCCCATGCGGCAGATCTTACAAAAACCAGAAACCTCGGGAAGGTTAATGAAATGGTCGGTGGAGCTAAGCGAGCACGACATTTCCTACCTCCCAATGATAGCAATAAAAGGGCAGGCCTTGGCAGATTTTGTTGCGGAACCCCAAGTATTGACTACGGAGGAAAGCAAATGGGAAATGTCAGTGGACAGGTCTGCTAGCTCACAGGGCAATGGGGCAGGAATCACACTGAAAAACTGTGAAGGAGAAGAAGTGTTGCTTGCCTTGAAATTTTCTTTCAAAGCCACAAACAATGAAGCCGAATACGAAGCAATTTTGGCCGGATTAAGGCTATGCACAGTAGTGGGAGTCCACAACGTGGTAGTAAGGAGTGACTCTTAGCTAGCCATTCAACAACTAAATGGAGAATTTCAGGCCAGAGAGCCGACTATGATAACTTACTTAGCCGAAGTAAAAAAGTTGATGGAGAAAGTGGGGAACGTACGCTTCGAACAAATCGGACGAGAAGACAACTGTAAAGCAGACTCCCTGGCCCGGCTCGCATCCTCAATGAAGACCGAGGACCCCAGAATAATCCCTCTCATATGCGTCCGAGAAAGAAGCATAGCGGAGCTGAAGGTAGATATAGTAGAAGATGGAGGGAAAAACTCATGGATGCAACCGATTAGGAGATTCCTGGAAACAGGGGAAACCCCTAAAGACAAAAAGGAGGCCAAGAAACTAAAATTCAAGAGCACCAAGTTCTCCCTGATCGAAGGGGTGCTCTACCGGAGAGGTTATACCGTACCCCTCCTGAGATGTTTAACAGAAGAGGAAGCAGATTATGTGCTCAGGGAAATTCACACGGGCATCTGTGGAAGTCATGCCGGAGGAAGATCAATCGCCTTTAAAGCCTTAAGACAAGGATTTTACTGGCCGACCATGCATCAGGACGGTGTGTGAGGGTAGCTCAGAAATTGAAGGTTGTCAGAAAAATGCCAACATCCACCATCAACCGGCAGAACAATTAACCACCATGTCCAGCCCCTGGCCATTCGCGAGTGGGGGCTAGATATCATAGGGCCAATGCCAAAAGGGCGAGGGCAGGCGAAGTACGCAATCGTAGCCATAGACTATTTCACAAAATGGGTAGAAGCCGAGCCACTATCCACCATCACTGAAAAGAAGGCCACAGAGTTTTTAAAGAAGAATATTATATGCAGGTTCGGAATTCCAAGAGCAATCATCACTGACAACGGAAAACAGTTCGATAGCAGGGGATTCAGGAAGCTCTGCGAAGACCTCCAGATCGCTCTAAAATTCGCCTCGCCAGCCCATCCCAAGTCAAACGGACAGGTTGAGGCAGCAAACAAAATCATCAAGGCAAACCTTAAAGCTCGGCTCGGATCAAGCAAGGGCTTATGGGTCGAAGAATTACCAGAATTACTATGGGCACATCGGACGACCTACAAAGATTCCACAGGGGAGACACCGTTTTCTCTATCATACAGATGTGAGGCCGTCATTCCTGCAGAAATTGGGGTAGCAACTCACAGGGTCCCGCCACTTTGGGAATGAGCAGAATGAAGAACTTATCAAAAACCACCTCGACCTAGTCGAGGAAAGGAGAGAGAAATCAGCTATGAAAGCGGCAGTCTACCAACAAAGAATGGCCCGCTTCTACAACAGAAGAGTTCGAACCCGCTCCTTCCTCCCGGGCGACTTAGTATTGAGAGGGTCACCTTAAACACCCGACGACCAGAGGAGGGCTCGTTAGGTGCCAAGTGGGAAGGGCCCTACAAAATCACAGAGGTGGTAAGGCTAGGGGCTTACATCCTAGAACAGCTGGACGGCACAAGATTAAAAAAACCATGGAACGCCGAGATGTTGAGAAAATACTTTCAGTAATTCTCCCTTCCTTCTTTTCTTTTGCAGCAACCCGACAAGGGACGGAAATTCAATATAAAGCCTCTCTCAAAATGGCCCGCAGAGGTTGTAAGAAGGGCAGTATGTCCCCAAATATAAATAAAACTTTCTTTTCCAAATTTTCACCCACTCTTCTAAAAATAAAAATTTTGTGAACCATATTCAAAACTCCGGGGACATACTCAATACAACGGTCCAGGGTCAAAAGCACAAAACCCGCAACTACCCGACCACGGCTACCACCATAAAGAAGCACAAGTCACACCAGAATCAGTCGATTCCATACAAGCATTAAACAGCAGGGACGAAAGAGAATCAGAGTATAGATCCGTGAGAAGCAAAGCACGGGGAGGGATGATACCCCCGTGGCGATTGCTTGCTCCAAGTGTTACTGAACATAAGGAGGAATATGCCCTTAATGTTTCGAACACCTCGGGGCCGGATTACGTTCCGCCGAGGCCACTGTGATAATCGGCTCGGGGCTGGATCTTGTTCCGCCGAGGCCACTTGACTATTCGGCTCGGGGTCGGGTTACGTCCCACCGAGTCATGCTCATTGGTTTGGGGATGGGACATTCCCCCAGAACCAAGTGTCTCTCTTAGCTCGGGGTCCTCAGAATATTCAGGGACATACTCGATGCATAGGATCCGTGAGAAGCATAGCACGGGGAGGGATGATACCCCCGTGGCGATTGCTTACTCCAGTGTTACCGAACATAAGGAGGAATATGCCCTTAATGTGTCGAGCACTCTTTGATCCTCACTTACCCGATGTAATGGATTCGTGGGAAAGCATAGCACGGGGGATGATGATGCCCCCGTGACGATTGCTAGCTCCAGTGATGCCGGACCTAAGGAGGAATATGCCCTTAGTATCCCGGACACTCTTTGATCCATTCATCATTTGGATCCAAGAGAGGCGCAGCACGGGGATGCGTTGTGCTCCTGTAGCGTGTGCCTACTCCAGCGTGGTAAGGAGGAGCCCTCATACAATACACAGGCTCCACAGTGACCCGACGTATAGAGGATGTGCCCTTACCATTTAAACGCTCTCTGATCCAAATCCTGGTTCGCCGGGACACTGAATTGAAAGGTTCAGAATTATGTTTTGGAGGCCTCGGACAGGACGCTGTTCTGAGGTATCTGTGCTATTGTTTACACTTTTTTGTTTTTATTTTCCAAAATTTTGTTTTTGTTTTTTCATCGGTCTGAAAAGGGGACGCCCAAGACAGATTTGATAGGGCTTCAAAGGTTGATTCCCTTCCCTTCAGAGCAAGTCCCAATGATTGTTCGGCTCGGGCCTGGACTCGTTCCGCCGAGGCCACTTTATTAATCAGCTCGGGGCTGGATTCGTTCCGCCGAGACCGCTTGGATATTTGGCTCGGGGCTGGATTACGTTCCGCCGAGGCCATTCAGTTATTCGGCTCGGGGCTGGATTTCGTTCCGCCGAGGCCACTTGGTTATACAGCTCGAGGTCGGGCCACATCCCACCGAGTCTATCTTTTGGACTGGGGACGTAACATTCCCTCAGGGCCAAGTGCTCCTTACAGCTCGGGGTCGGGCCACATCCCACCGAGTCTATCTTTTGGACTGGGGACGTAACATTCCCTCAGGGCCAAGTGTTCCTTACAGCTCGGGGTCAGGTTACGTCCCACCGGTTGCATCTCACCATCCATGTTCTTCACAACTCAGAGTCAATCCTCGACCACTGAATAATTTGGGTCTCGGTTCGTATTATCCCCTCACGAACGAGCCTTAAATAATCATTTGAAGAAGAACACCCAGAACAAGGGACATAAGAGAAAAACAGAAAAAACACATATATATATATATTCGAATAAAATATGAAGTGTTATTACAAAAAAAAAAAGACAAGTGTACACAGGGCCCCGTCCGGGTTACCCCTTTTCAATCAGCCCGCACAGGGGCAAGAAGTTCTTCCTCGGCCGGCTCAGACGACGGATGGATTGGCTCGGTCTCAGGAGGGGGGACACAGCTTCAACCTCGGCAACCTGGGAGGCCCTTACTTCAAGGATTGGAGGTGGAACCTCAGGATAGTCCTCGCCAGGAGCAGAACCTCAGGACGGTTTCTTAGGAGGGCGAGGAACACGGTTCGAGAACTTCTCGAACGGTAAAATCAAAATTCCTTCGATCCAACACTGGGGAGGGGGTAGCCACCTCTGAAACTCTTCCTCGGACATTTCCCCTTTACAAAAATGGATGGTCGCATGATAGGACCCATGTCTAAATCAGGTAGAACCATGGGGATGATTTCCGCACAAACACCGACCCCTTCAAGACGAATGGAGTCCCTCTCGGCCTCCCACTCAAGTTCCTTATCCCTGAGCTCGGCACGGGCCCGTCCCTATTCCTATTCCTTGGCCCGCAGCTTATACTCCACACTGCCTACTTCCACCTTGAGGAGCCCGATCTCAGCCCGGGCATCCACCAAAATTGCTCTAGCTTCTTCAGCGTTATTGCGTTCTAGAGTAGCAGCAGCCTTAAGAGCTTTGTTTGTTTTGACAGCCTCAACCGCAGCCAGCTCATGATCCATATTCCTCTCTTCGGCACTAGCCAGCTTGGCCTCCACTTCAGAAAAACGATTCTGAAGCCTCTGGGCTTGGCCGCCTTCGGACAAAAGGCTTATAAATAGGTCCTTATTCTTGGCCGCCAAATAATTCGCCTGCCGAGAAGAAAAAGAAGTTAGGAAAATAAAAACAAAGTCTGAAATACACCACAGATATAGAGGAGAAGTAACAAAAGTGACCTGAGCCAGCTGGGAGCACAACTTTGCAACTACCTCCTCGGGTGAAAGGTCCTCAAACCTCGCAATCTTCTCGGGAGGTACGGCCCCGGCCAGCTCATTGAAAGCTGGCACCAAATGGGAAGTAACCTCCCTAATATTCTTCCCGAGGTCATCAACTCCAAGAACCACGGAGCCCTTCAATTTCTTGGAAGGACCCTCCTGCCGAACTGGAGTTTCTCTGCTCGGAGCCTCCTCCTCCTCCAATTCCCGCCTCAATTGAGTATCCACAGCTCCAAACCGACGCTTCCTCCTCCTGGAAGGTCTTGGAGGGCTATCAGGACGGGTAACACCCATTGGGGGCACCCAGGGAGATGAAGATAGACCTTGAGAGCTCGGCCGTTCTACCCCCGCAGTCACCTTTCTATCCTCAGAAGATTCAGGTCATTTCCGAGAAGTACCAGCTCCACAGGGCTAGTTTTCTTCGCGGCACCGGTCAACCGATCAAGGTACTTTGGTCTCTTCGACATACCTGCAAAAAAAAAAAAAACAAAAAAAACAAAGACAAAGAAGAAGGTTCAAGACCTGAGCATACAAAAAAAAAAAGATGACATCAAACATGATAAATAAACGAGGGAGTTGGCTAGAAGATCAAAAGGCATCTACCTATCCGACCCGAGACCTTGGGAGGAACGGTCCGAACAAGTCCCGATTCAAAAAATGTCGCATCGTTTACCAACTCCCTCCAATGAGCGGCATACCGCCGAGCCCAGAATACCCACTTCCGGACCTGGTGGGAGACCTTGGGAGCATCCCTCCAACAGGCTAGGAGGAATAGAAAAAATGGGTAAGAATCCAAACATAAAAAAAAAAAACTAAGGGCAGAAAAACTAAAGGTTAATCTCCTAACCTCCCGCTCTAAAGATGTCCGGAATCAAGATCTCCTCTCCATCCGATCTCAGGGTCCGTCCCCAATCTCCAGTAGCCCAGAACCAAAGATCTTTGATATTCTTGTTGGAGTCAGGGAGTTTTTGGACAACGTTTGACTAACTGTCATAAGCAGAGAGGTAGTACCAACCGTGGTGAGTCTTTGGGTTGGCCTTCAACCGATATAACCTCTTCACTTCTTCAAAAGAAGGTTCGTCAAGCCCCGCTCGATGCCAAGCTACATACAACCCGGCCAAGATCCTCCAACTGTTTAGACTTAGTTGACAGGGGGCGATCTCCATCTCGGCCAGCATCCAGGCGAAGTAGGGTTGAATTGGCAACCGGAGCCTGCACTCGAAGAAAGCTGGAAGAAGGGCCACGGAACCATCGTCGGGCTGACTAGCACGATCACATGGGAGAGGGACCTCAAGAGCAATATCTATCGGGATGTCATATCGTTGCCGAAGCAGTGCTAGATCATCCTCGATTATCTTAGAGTGTCGAACCATGTCCAGAGCCGAGCTGTCAAAGTCACCGGGCTCCGGATCCTTCCGAGGAACCCTCTGATGGTAAGTATCTTGTTCGATTTCAGAAGGGGTGGGGGGTAGTATCAAGGTCTTCCACGCTGGGTGCTCCCGAGCCAGAGGAAAGCTCTTCAGCAATAGGGACCAAGGGTTTAGCAGGGTTTTCAGGGGAAGAACTGTCATCAGACATCCTAGACGTCCGAAAAATAAAAGGGCAAGGTCAGTCTACAACCATATTCTTGAAAAACGACCAAGGGATTCACAAGCTATCCTAAGTTTCCAGAGAAAACTAAATCTATGGAGTTCTAAGTGCCATAAGCAAAGTATTCAATAAAATCTCTCCCTGGCGAGTATCAAAACAAATGAAAATGAGAAACAGCAAAGCACAGCAAGCAAGAAAAAAGGAAGAGGAAGAAGGTCGTTCGGGAAACTTACTTGATCTATGCTCGGAAAAGCGGCGAATACGTTGAAGAACTTTAAGTAAAACCAAATCAGATGCTTCGCAGCCGAAGGGAAGAAGAGTTTTTGAAGTTGATGGGATTTTTACCAAACAGATGCAAGGATATCGGTTCACCTTCTCATTACAACGTCAGAATAATTCCAACCATCAGATCGTAATAGAGTCTCGGATGGACGCCAAGTGTCAACCGCAAAAGAGGTCTACCAAAATCAAATAAACGGTTGAGATCAGCGCACTAATAAGACGCCTCTGCACGGTCGATTTTCTCCTGCTTTTGGCGGGAAACCGACGGATGTTTGACAATTGTCAGACTCAGAAAAAACCCTAAGGGTGATTTGATGGGCATTTAAACAGACATGACGGTTGCACGTCTCAAGAAAAATGCTTGAAAAGAGGCAACGGAAAATTTTGATTCGACTCCGGATCGACCACCAAGCAAAGTAATCAGCACACCATCTTCATATAGTTCCCGGCACCAACTTGCATGCTCGTTGGAACCGAGAACTAGGGGACAGATGTTGATGGTGTTTTCAGGCACTATGGTATTTAAAGCAACACGACAGGGGCAAAAAGGTAAATCCCATTCTTGTTCAGGATCATTAATGCCGACCCGATCCATAAAAAACCAGCAGCAAGGGCCCGAGCACTTTGCAATAAGAGGCCGAGCACCTTATGGTTACAGACCGACCACAACAGGAAGAGACCGAGCACTTTATGGTCGGCAACCGATCACTTTGGTTCGAATGACCGAGCATTATCAGATCGACAGCATCATTCTCAGTTCAAAGAACCATTATTACCGACCACATGAAGACCGAGCATATGGCGAGGCGTGCACCAGAAGATAAGACGTCATGTCCCTACGGGGTAAGGAGACAGTCCTACCTTCATGAAGAATACTGATGAAACCAGTGTCCTAGAAGGATAAAGGGAATAGAGGTAGATTTGATTAGGAATCCTTATGGGAAAAGGAGGTTGCCTCAATTAGGAATCCTCATACTAGAAGGAATCTGATTTCTTCACTATTATAAATAGAAGGGTAGAGAATGTGTAAAGGGCATCAGAATCAATATCAGAAAAAAGATTAAAATCATTACCATCAGACCTGTAAAAAACAAGACGCAGAACTGAGAAGCGTGTTTTGAGTAATAAAAGCATCATCCTTTTTGTGCCCGTGGACGTAGGTCGAACCAAGATCCGCCGAACCACGTTAAATTTCCTTGTCGATTGGCGTATTATTTGTCTTTTGCTAAGTTTGCTTTTGGTCCCCTATAACCAAACAAATTCACTATTGAGGGAGTATTGTCTCGGGAGTAATATTCCCACATTGCCTTGAGACCAAAATCAGCCGTCAACAATATTTTAATAATAAAAAACTATTGTATAGATTAGGTGGCATGTATTAAATTAATAGGATTCGTTTTTTAATATGAGATTATGTTTTTATTTTACAATATGTTTCCTATTTTAATTTTTAATAATAAAATTAATTTAAAGATATTATAATTTTATAATCTAATATATTCTTATTGTAATAAATTTCTTATTTAATAGATTTATTAATTTAATTATAATTTGATAGAATTTAATAATGAGTCGCCATGTGACGCGATAGAGAGACTTAGGGGGGTGTATTCAATTGAGATTTTTTACATATTAGATTTTAAAAGACTTATTTCATAAGAATTTGTAAGATTTGAAAGGACCATTATATTTTTTTTCCTTTTTTATAACCGATATTATATGGAACGTAACCATAAATAAAAAAAGTTAATTGGTTCATTTCTCTGACCTAGGAATATTTTATGAGTTTCTATGACAAAATGTCATTTCTCTGACTTAGGAAAAAAAGATAACACTTCGGCATCAATGATCTTAATAATTGATAAATAATTTTTTCCTTAAATTTGGGGTTTTTTAAAAATAAAATACAAGTAAAAAATTAGCGAGAAAATGAGGAAAAGAATTCTTGTTGGGCTAAATTCATTTTGTACATTATTATCTATCCGAATGAAGAAGTTATGTTGGCCTCAAAGAAAATATATGAAATTATCTTTAAATGTGATAGAATTTTCCTCCTCGAAAATGAAATTCATTAAGAAAAATAGTTGGAGAAATGACATTATCAGTTGCATTTAAAAGAAAGTCATATTGTTTTATTTGAAAGAAAAAATAAGAAATTACTAATAAGCAAGTAATTTGTTCACGAAGAACTAACATGTATGTTCATCTTCTATTTTCTAACTAACATGTATGTTCATCTTCTATTTTCTAACACTCAAAAAAATCTTATGTAAAAAGTCTCATGGGTTAGGGTGGGATTTTTTATAGAGTTTGATATTTATAATTTTCACTAAAAAGTCCCACAGAATCACACATATAAAAGAATCCTTCAAAATAATTATGTTTTTCAATACCATAAGACTTTTTATTACTTGTTTAAAATCCTGATTGAATATCACTAGATTTCGATGCACTCTTTAAAAAATCCTAATAGTCTTAATGGAATACCACAAGACTTTTTAGATTATTTAAAAATCTTAATTGAATACCATAAGACTTATTTAACCCAAAAAAGTCTTTTAAAATCTCAATTGAATACACCCCCCTTAATAATGTTTAACTTATATATATATATATATTAGAAATATTATAATTTTGTAATTTAATCAATTCTTATTGTAATATATTTCTTATTTAATAGATATATTAATTTAATTATAATTTGATAGAATTTAATAATGAGCCACCATATATCGTGATAAAGAAATTTAAAAATATTGAACTTTTTAAAATTTTGATTTGTCTAAAATAAATAATGTCTATCACTTAAATACCCACCAAAATCATATTCCAATTTTACCCCTGATAATTCTTAAAAAGCCCAGAGGCCCCTTCTCTCTCTCTTCTTTCTCTTTTGCTTTCTAATTTCTCAAGTGGAGGACGACAACAACAACAAAGCAGAAGCAGACACATCTTCTTCAATGGCAGACCCGGAAACCCAGCCCAACTATACAACCCACCACCTAACAACTCCTCCCGGCTTAACTCACGACGAGTTCGATGAGTTAAAACAGTGCGCCGTCGAGTTTCACACGTACCAACTCAACCAAACCCAATGCTCTTCTTTACTCGCCCAGAGAATCCAAGCCCCAGACGACGTCGTCTGGTCCCTAGTCCGCCGTTTCGATCAGCCTCAGACCTACAAACACTTCATCAAAAGCTGTTCCGTTCCTGACAACTTCACAATGACCGTGGGGTCCACCAGGGACGTCAACGTTATATCCGGGTTACCGGCAGCTACCAGTACGGAGAGACTTGATATTATGGACGATGACCGACACGTCACCGGGTTTAGTATCATTGGAGGGGAACATAGATTGAGGAATTACCGGTCGGTCACCACCGTGCATGGCTTCAACCGTGACGGTAAGATCTGGACCGTTGTTTTGGAATCTTACGTTGTTGACGTGCCCGAAGGGAATACCGAAGAGGACACGCGCCTGTTTGCGGATACGGTCGTCAAGTTAAATCTGCAGAAGCTGGCTTCTGTCGCTGAATCACAGGTGATATGAAATATGAAAAGAGCATACGAAGATTAAAAGGTATAAAAACCAGCAAAAATCACCATTAAACCACACCGTTTTGGTTTTATTTATCACCCAAACTTAATTATTTTGATGGTAATTTTATCTTATTTTATTTTGATTTAGTCTGTAATTTTCATATGAATAACACAAAAAAAAAATAATAAATAAAATAAATTAATAATAATTTATATTTGTTATTTTGTTTCTTTCATGTACTGTTCTGCGAGTATTTTTGTTTTTGGGATCTTATGAATCACCGAAAATATCCTTATTGTCAATACTGGCCCCATTTTGCAAATGAATAATAGAAATTTACTTATTTGGTTATATATTTTAATTTGCATTGATTTTGCAAATGGTTAGAGTATTTTCACTTAAAATTTTTATTTTAATAATTTAAGAATAAATAAATTAATCTAATTAAATGCTACTTTAACTAAATCAATATATCAAAACTTATTATAAGTCTCATAGTCGTATGTATGCAGTACGAATTAGACCCCCAAAAAAACTGTAAAACTTTATTACCATTTTGTTTTGCGGAATCTATGCTTTTGACCTTTTGGCTCACATATAAGTATTATACATCAACTCCAAAAAATTATTCAAATGTTATTTGATTATTAAATAGAAAAGTCATATCATCAAAATTAGTTTAAAAAAACACTAAATAAGATTCTTCAAATGAGATTTTCCTTCTCAGATCAATTCGAAAAGATTCTACTAAATTTACTCCTTAAATACTTATTTGCTTATCTATGTGACAAAGTGAAAAGTAAAAAAATAAACTTAATTTCAAAAGTTTTTTTTTTTTTTTTTTGGAAACATTGGAAACCCCGCAGCCAAATCACTCGCCCGGACTTAAGTGGTAAGGTAAAATCTCCAACTATCCCAAGCTCTTACAAAGAAATACACCCCCTGAACTTGAACCTAAGACCTGACAACCAAGTCTTAAGCCATTTGCCACAAAGTCACACCAATTGGGGACAAAAAATTCAAAAGACTCTTTAAATAAAAATATGTTTATATTATTTTAATCAAAATTTTTCTTCCACCAAATTTAACTACCCTCCATTTTTCAATAAATTTAACAACCCTCCAAATTTTTTATCTCCAACAAATTTAATTACCCTCCATTCCAATTTATCTTTTGAAGTATTTTCAATTTTTTTATAAATTATATTATTTGTTACACAAATTATTCCACTACAAGAAACATATTCTTTAGCGTCCAAAATTTTAGCGTCTCCGAAAAAATCATTGTCAAATATTTATTTAGCGTTGCCAAAACCTTATGACGCTAAAAGTATCACATATTGCATCTCAAGGAAAAACAACATTAAAAGTACAATATTTAGTGTCGCCATATGACATTTGACCTAAAAAATATTAAAATTTAGCGTCACATTAAATTTTTCGATGTTAAATATCAACTTTTAGTGTCGAATATAGGTTGCAACGCTAAATGTCATAATTTTCAGTGTCGCTACCTATATTTTGTTAGGGTTGGTGCTCAGAGTGCCAATCCGGATCGTATTTATGTCCGATTCATAATACGAGTAATTCTATTTTCCATAATATTACTAATTTAATGGTAGCACCATTGTCTTTTATACACTTATTCGGTCTAATTACGATTAGATATCTGATTATGATTAGATCGAAACTAAATCTGGTTTAGTGATACGTGTATATTAGATAAAGACCCTAGGATTTACAATATAGTGCGCAGTTACAACGTAGTTTGTAATTGACATTGGGAAGCACACTATAAGATGTATATCATTAAATTAAGTTTCTGGTCAAGATTTATTAACACGGGTCGGTTAGTAAAATCCGTTGAGACCAATACATGTTGTATATCGTGACTTGGTCTGATGGTATATCCCAGTGAACCATGAGTCTCGGGAGACTCGTATAAACATGTAGGTGTTTATTTGATAAGACACTGAACGACTCACTGAAGATTTCCTAATAGATGGTACAACAACGTCAATATGAATCTTCTCAAGTTGGGCGAGCATAGTGGTCATTTGACTTGAGATACCACATTGGGATATATGAGTTATCCTCCACTCTTTGATGGCAGTCACGTTAACGATCTATTCATGATCAGACCTCCGCCTGTTCGTTGGGTGTGGACTGATGCTCATGATATCCAGTGCGTATCAAGATAGGATCCGTCAGTCCTGTGTACATGGCATATGCATCCTCACGTGTTTACGATCTAGTAAATTCATGGCCGTGGTATAACTTCATAAATCAGTTCCGAGTGTTATTTAGAGATCGTAAATTGAAAGTCGACTATATTATACCGAACTGATTTGACGTTCTCATCTATATCCCATGTATAATATGGATAGCCTGTGACGGAGGGATTATACGTATGCAATGACCTTGGCTTGCATAGTTTAGCGAGATTATCTGTGGTCGTCATAATCCATGAGTGGGTGGATTATAGACACGAAATTGGATTTCGTGACGGATAAACCTAAACTTAGAGAGTCTCACAATATGAAGTGTAATCGTTGAGCACTTGGGCAACGCGATATGAATAATACGGATTATTCATAATACTTCACCGAATTAAATGAGTTAATTCGGATCGTTTAATCGGTTAAACGATAACACATGTCTTAGGGAATTTTGTTCGATAATAATTATTGTGTATTTTTATTTGATACATAATACGATTAGATACACATTAATTATTCGTCAAATGAGATTTTGACACATGCCATAAATATATGTATTTATTTTTTATTGTAAATAAAAATACATATATAATAATAATTATATTAATTGATTGTTTGGATATTTAATTGTTAAATATTTGAATAATTAATTAATTAAAATTTTTACATAAATATTATGAAATTTGTTTAATTATTATTGGAACATGTGGCATGATTTTACTAAACTTAAATGTACAAATTTGATTTGTCCACATTAAAGCTAATCTTATCTTTATTTAATTTATTGAAATTAAAATACAAATTGGACAATTTTACCCTTGTAAAGTCGGTCTCTTCTATTTTAAAAGGGGAAAATTTTTCTTCTTCCATTAGAAGCTACCTAGGCCGAAAATTTCAATATCCAAATACCCTCCAATCTTGTTTAATGAAACAATGAAGAAAGTGAAAGAAAATTCAAGAAAAGCTTGAGGATACTTGAAGATTAAAGGTAATCTTTATCATTCTTGAGTTAGAAATTTGTTTCTTGTTCTTGAATTGTTAGAATGGTTCTAGGGTTTGCTTTCTTCTTAGAAAATTGGGGCTTTTGGATTTGGTGGATGAATTGGAAGGCCATGAAGCATGTGTGAAGTATTTTGGTAGATATTATAGTAATATTATGCCAATTTGATCATTAGATGATATGTTGCCATTCTAGAGTGTTATGACCACTCTTGTGACACATAGAATTATTATTGAGTGCTTCATGTATGGTGACTTTGGTTGGTGTTATGATTAATTAGATTAATCTTGAAAATTTGGATTTAAAGCATGAAAATTGGAATTTTTGGCTTTTGGATCAGATCTGGAAGAACTGTAAATTTTGTGATGAAAATGATGTATTTTGAATTTATTGGATGTATTTTGGGTGTTGTAACAATTTCCGGAAAGTGTTTCAGAGTTGGAATAAGCGAAAACGGCCAAAAACGGCGTTACCAGGTGACTTTTGAGCTAATCGGGTGACGGCTGTCCAAACAGTGATTTCGTCACTGTTCGGGCAGCCCATTAACTGCCCTAACACTATTGGAGCTGACCTGGGCAGTCCCCATAAGTGTTGGGTGGTCAATTCGGTCAAAAATGTATTTTGCGTCATTTTACGGAAAAATATTTTTCGTAAAAGTTTCGCGACGTTTCCTTTATATTTATGTCGCTATTTGATATCGAATAAATATGTTTATGTGAAATATGAATAAATTATTCATATTAGATATTGAATAATTTATTCGGTAATTTGAAAAGTTTTAAATTATGATTTTGCCCGAACCGCGCTTCCGCTGCGCCCATCGCTCGAAACCCCAACATATTTGACGCTAAAGGTTACAACCTTTAGCATTGATACTGAGTTTCGCGCAAAAAAATAATATATATTGCGACATGATATGTCATACATTTAGCGTCGCTATTGATACCGGCGATGCTAAAAAGTTCGTAAAAAAAAAAAAAAAAAACAGCATCCCACACCTCTTCTCCTATTTATATTCATTCTTCTTATTCATTTTTCTTCAATATACATTTAAAAAAAATACACATTTTCATCATTTTCAACTATAGTCGAACACTAAGCTAATTAATGTACGTATTTTCTCTAATGTATCACTATTATTGTAGTAATTGTTTACCCATTATGTATTTTTGAGTAAATATTAGTTTATGAATTTAGCTAATTAATTAAGGTATGTATTTAAATTTATGAGTTTATTATTTTCTTTATATTTGTACATATTTTTGTTGATATGGATAAAATTTGGATGAATGTGCCCAATAGATTGAATATACCATAAAAGAGTGGAAGAATTTATGGAAGCAGCAAAACAAGTTATTGATGTAGAATGTCGTGTGTGTTTTCCATGTAATAACTGTTTAAATAGGAGAATGAAACATTTGAGTGTAGTTATGGATCACTTATATATGCCGGGAATTTCAGTGACCTATTAGACGTGGGTTTTCCATTGAGAAAATTATAACTCTGTCTCCCAGTATATCCATTCAGAAGCAAGTACCAGTTATCACGAGTATCGTTAAGAAAATGATGATGATATGATTGCTGCTTTGCATGATTTGTTGGGTTCGACATTTGGTGGAGAAACATCATATCCATAGGAGAACGACAGACAAAAAATGTTTAGTCAGTTACTTGAAGAAGTTAAAAAGATATCGTTTGATGGTGCTGGCATGTCAATTTCGAACTTTATTGTCAAGCTACTCCACATTAAAGTAAGTAATGGAATGACCAATAAAAAACATTGCTATAATGTTATAGTTATTGGGGTGGATGTGGAACCACTAGGGTATGATCAGTGCCTGTTATGATATTTTATATCGTACCGCAAGTGTACAATGTCAAGTTTTAGTATAAATGAGTTTAGAGTGTCGAACCCACAGGGATTGCGTTAACTCGCACTAAGTACTACAATTGATAATCCTAACTTTATTTAGAAAACAAATAATAAAGCTTTAATAAATAAATGTAAAAATAATTATATAGGAGGGACTAATACGATAGAGATTCTAGATCCTGATTTCACCTAGCTGTCGCCTATGTATTTGTCATGCCAATTAATCATTGTTCAGTTATATTATTTATAAGTCAAGATTCCGAAAATATCAACTCTCTCTCTCGAGCATCAGTGAAAATATCATCAACTATAGACTTCGATATCTCTATAAAAATCTAGTAGTGAACGACTCATTACGCTTTGTGATTCTATATTAACGACTTCAAAGGAACTTATATATTCTCTCGAAATCTATAAAACTCCTAAGTTATATTCTCTAGATCTATTCAAAATCCCCTCTCTCGAGTGATAGATTCTAAACATATATCATCATATTTGTGGCCAGCAAACACAAAGCATTAAACTCAAAAGAATACAAATAAACTTAATAAAATTTCATAACAAAATCGACAATTAAAACAAAGGTTCAAGCATCAGTTACATTATTCTCCAAAATTAAGGAGTTTAGTTCATGAAAATAGATAAAAAAATAATGATAACAAGGTCATGAATCTAATGGAAATCATTAGATTTCTAAGAAAGAAACAAGAAGATAAAACCCGAATTGAATCTCTTCCTCTTCCGACGTCACCGCATTCTTCTCCTCTTGTCGCTCTTCAATCCTCTCCTTGGATCTCTCTAAAATATATATTCTTTGTTTTGTGTTGTGTATTAGCCTCCCCTTGATTGTTGGATGAACTAATGTATTTATAATAGAGCCTTGGGGTCATTAAACATCTAAAAAACCCTAAAATCATGTTTCTGGTGCGCGATGGGCGCTGCGGCGCCTGGGCTTGGCGCCGCGGCGCCAAAGCCCATGGATTTTGTATGGAACGCATAGATCTCTTTGAGTAGATGCACATTGATATATTATGGGTCTCATAACGCTTTCTAGATCAAAAGTTATAGCCTTTTTAAATTCAGTGCGCAGCTGATGCTGGTTTTTGCCTGTTCTTGAGTCTGATGCTTCCAATAGGTCCCGAAACACGTGTATTTGGTCCATTCTTCATGTTCTAATGCTTTCTACAAACAAGATATAAAATGAACTATAAATGACATTAAATGACTCGATCCATAACAAAATAATAGGCTAAGGATGTCGAAATAAGTGGGTATAAACCGCACTTATGAAACACCCCCAAACTTAAGATTTTGCTAGTCTCGAGCAAAAGATAAAATAAAAACTAAATACAAATAAACAAATAAAAATAACTAAATTAACTAAAGCACTTTCGTAGGGATCACGATTCCATTTAGCGTATGCAACAAGCCTTTAAACCCCTAGGCGGCCCTAGTGGACGAGTTATAGTCTCATGAGGGATTACGACGACACCCACAAACGTCATTCACATACAATCATGCAAAAATATAAAAATAATAGTAAATAAAATAAAATAATCCCGATAGTTATGCATAAAATTATCTTCAAATAATGCTTATTAATGAAATCAGAGAACCTTTAAAGTACTTAACTGCGACTCAAATCTAAGTTCTTGAATAAACCATCTAAGCCAGACTCACAGTGTGTGTGTGTGTGTGTGTGTGTATAGGTTCATTTACAGCTCGACTCATAAGTAAGCTAACTTGATGATTTCGTCTCAAAAATTGAGATCTGATGGGTCAAACCAACCTAGATATCTCATTAGTACTCTGAATTTGTCTTTCTTTGCTTAGTATGGTACGATTCTATTTTCTTATTTTTCTGCTCTTTTTTTTTTACATTTTTTTTAACACACCTACCCTATAAGGTAGCATTTCTCCTTATGGTGGTCCTAACACTCGCCCATAGGTAGCTTCACGCTTATCGGTTGTAGGGTTTTTCTTTTTCTTTTCCGTTTCTTATCATACCATACATCATAATACTAGCATAATGAGATAAATATCTAAGCAAACGGTCATTCATCAGCAAACAATTTCTTCAACTAATCGTTTTGTCAACTACTTCAGTTCTTACTGCTAAAAATCTATTATTAAGTGATTACGAGTCTAACCTAGATCATCTACTCAAGGCATTAGATAAAAATCAATTGGGACTTATCGTTTCTAAAATTTCATCAAAAGCAATCAAAATTCATCATTAGACTTATGCTTTACTATCAAGGAATCAAAACAAAAATATATATATTTTTTTATAAATAAATAGCAGGAATACATGCACACACCCCCAAACTTAAAACTTGCATTGTCCTCAATGAAAGATAAATATAAAGAAGAAAAATTAAGGAACAACACTACCGTGCATGGAGTTGATCAGACTACTGCTGGTCAGAATTTGGTTGCGCGGGCTTTGTGTGTCTCGTGCTACCTGCATAAATAACATGCAAACGAATAAATAACACCAATAAAAATAAAAAATAAAGAAAATAAAAAACAAATGCAAGGGTTGCCTTCCCGCTAGCGCTAAGTTTAACTTCTTCAGCCAGACGTAACCACCCAAATGGTCATGCTAGCTTAAATGTAGTGAACCAGGTAATCTCATCTGCTTTATTCTTTGGTATCTACCGATTTTTATGACATGAAAAAGACAGCTTGGCAGGCTGTGGCAGTTTATCCATAGATAGTCCCCCAGAATATGTAGATTGTCCCCCAGTTGGAAATTCTGGACTGCACATTCGGCAGAATTGGCTCGGCCTTATTTTTAACCTTTCAGGGATCATCTCCAAGTGAGCAGTGACCTTTCTTTTTCTCTTTTTGCGGCACTTTGGGAGTGGTTTCAGGTTTAGCTGTGGAGAATTTTCTATTATGCATGGCTGCACTATGCTCGTAGGTTGCTGAAATACTGATTTACCCTGCGTGTTTGCAACTCCCTTCTCTACTATATCTACCATGTGACATTCTGCCTCACCTTGAGAACTCGACATGGTTCTGAAAGCACTGAAGGTGACTTCTTTATATTTACTGCCTAAATCTTGAAAGGTGTCTTTAATCTCTTTTCCGCTTCTAAGGGTTATGACTTGACATTGCTCTTTTGGGGTTGACTTCAGTATTACTATGTAACACCCATTTCTGTTGATTGGCCATGGAAGAAACAAGCAGCCCAATTTGCACTTCTAAAGATTTCAATATTGCCCCCATATTGCCCATATGTGTTTCAATGTTATCCAGTCTTGACTCATTCTTCTCAAACCTCTCTGAAGCTGTAGATACAAATATGCTCATGAGGTCTTCTAAGGAAGGTTTCCGCTCATCTCTTGGATAGTTGAAGCCATGAGGAGTTTGCAAGATGTTCTCCATATTAGCATATGAAAAATTCGGATGATAATAATTAGGCATATGACTGCCTCTATAGTTGTTGAAATTCCGATTGTTCATATACTGTACTTGTTCAAATCCTGCTCCTCTGTTGGGTAAAAGCATTCCATTAGTAGAAACAACTCCAATAAACAGTTGGCTCATTTGATTTGTCAATACATCTAGATGAGTCGTGATGGACGATACTTGAGCTATCAGTGCACTAATAGGATCTGACATTGCTTATTTTCCAACTCTCCTCTTATGAAAGAAAAAAAAATATATAACAATAATATATATATATATATATATATAATAAAATAATAAAAGAAAGAACAAAAATATATATATATATATATAAAATAATAAAAGAAAGAACAAAAATAAAACTTAAGACAAAAATAAAGAAAATAAAATAAATAAATAAAAATAAAAAAATAAAAAAATAAAAAAAAAATCTAAATTAAAGCTAAGATTACTTGGTAATAGTATTAATGTGAATTAAACAAACAATCCCCGACAACGGTGCCAAAAACTTGTTGTGATATTTTCTATCGTACCACAAGTGTACGGTGTCAAGTTTTAGTATAAATATGAGTGAAGAGTGTCGAACCCACAGGGATTGCGTTAACTCGCACTAAATACTACAATCGATAATCTTAACTTTTTTAGACGATAATTAACAAAGATTTAATTAAATAAATAAAATATAAAAATACTTATATAGGAGGGACTAATACGATAGAGAATCTAGATCCTAATTTCACCTAGCTGTCGCCTATGTATTTGTCATGCCAATTAATCCTTGTTCAGTTATATTGTTTATAAGTCAAGACTCTGAAATTATCCACTCCCTCTCTCGAGTATCAGTGAAAATATCATCAACTACAGACTTCAATATCTCTATAAAAATCTAGTAGTGAACGACTCATTACGCTTTATGATTCTATATTAACGACTTCAAATGAACTTATATATTCTCTCGAACTCTATAAAACTCCTAAGTTATATTCTCTAGATCTATTCAAAATTCCCTCTCTCGAGTGATAGATTCTAAACATATATCATCATATTTGTGGCCAGCAAACACAAAGCATTAAACTCAAAAGAATACAAATAAACTTAATAAAATTTCATAACAAAATCGACAATTAAAACAAAGGTTCAAGCATCAGTTACATCATTCTCCAAAATTAAGGAGTTTAATTCATGACAATAGATAAAAATAATGAGAACAAGGTCATGAATCTAATGGAAATCATTAGAGTTTTAAGAAAGAAACAAGAAGATAAAACTCGAATTGAATCTTTTCCTCTTCAGACGTCACCGCATTCGTCTCCTCTTGTTGCTCTTCAATCCTCCTCCTTGGATCTCTCTAAATTATGTATTCTGTGTTTTGTTCTGTGTATTAGCCTCCCCTTGAGTTTTGGATGAACTAATGTATTTATAATAGAGCCTTGGGGTCATTAAACATCTAAAAAACCCTAAAATCCTGTTTCTGGTGCGGGCTGGGCGCTGCGGCGCCTGGGCTTGGCGCTGCGGCGCCAAAGCCCATGGATTTTGTATGGAACGCATAGATCTCTTTGAGTAGATGCACATTGATATATTATGGGTCTCATAACGCTTTCTAGATCAAAAGTTATAGCCTTTTTAAATTCAGTGCGCAGCTGATGCTGGTTTTTGCCTGTTCTTGAGTCTGATGCTTCCAATAGGTCCCGAAACACTGTATTCGGTACATTCTTCATGTTCTAATGCTTCCTACAAACAAGATATAAAATGAACTATAAATGACATTAAATGACTCGATCCATAACAAAATAATAGGCTAAGGATGTTGGAATAAGCGGAAGTGGGTCTAACCCATGGATATCTAGCATTGGTGTATTTTAAAATATTTTATGAAAAACTACATCCTGTTTCGAGTCCGTAGGACAAAATGGAGTCCAGAAACTCCGAAATGGAGAAAATGAAAATTCAATGTTCATCATCCCTACGTGTCGCGACGCGGAGGCTTGGGCGTGGAGACGCCCCAAACTACGAGAATAACTGCAAGAGCTGAACGTCTCGGCGTCACGACATGGAATGGTGGGCGTCACGATGCTCATTAGTCTGATGCTCGCGATACTGTAAGGTCAGAGTCGCGACGCTGCCCTAAGCAGTGAGCAATTTCAACTTCAAACCAATACTAAACACTTCCAATTTTCTCATTATACTTCAAATACACCTAAATTCCAATTTTAGCATCATAACCATCATCATAACATGTTATATAAATAACATACATGTACCTTTAAATTCATGTATGCATTTATTTGAATCAAAACACAAACCAATTTATAATCCCATAAAAAATTGACTCATGAACAATCCTAGGTCACTCAAAGGTGGTCAAGTGATTCTAGAATGGTAGCCTTAGCTCTGAGCTTCAATCTAGAGTTCCAAATTCTTATTAATTGTTCCATGTCCAACATGAACATCTTTGACCTAATTACAAGCATATTGTGTTTATATTTTCAAAGCATCATAACAAAATTCATTAGCCTAATTTCAACTTTAAGATATGTAATTATACATCCAATACATAATTCATCACTATATGTCTCACTAATGAAAAACTTAATAATTAAGAACTTACCTAGTGTGGGACACAGAAACTGGGCGACGCATGCTGTCCCGGGCTCGCGGCCCGGTCGGGAGTACGGAGTAGCCACGGGGGACTAAACCGGAGAATAATGGAGTCGCCACCCGGTGTGAACCGGGAAAATGAGATTTAAGGCCGCACTCACCCCTCGCAAGGGAAGACCTCAAACCGTTGGGTTCGGAATGGTCCCTTACTCATGCCACTTGTAATGACAGGATTTATGTAATAATTTAATCAGGCTTAAGTAGCACTTATTTCCAAGAGTATCATGCTTCTAAATTCACATGTACAAAATAAAACTTATACATATATTTCACATCTAAGATTGCATGCTTGGAAGTACATCAAAGGAGCAACAAACATACAACTTCATTGGCATATTATATTCAAGAAAACACAAGCACACATACTAACCACACAAGCACACATGTGAGCACCTTCTCAAGTGGTACGTGGAATTGTATCCCAAGTACAGACCGTACTACCGTCCATTCGGAATCGGCTACGGAATTTATGTCTGGGTTTCCATCCGATATACCACAAGAAATAATACTCAAATGTTATCATGACATAGGTATATGAATTGTAATACATTAAACACATTGTATTCATGCATGTGGGGATAGCTACTAGGAGAACTATGTATGAAATCTGATGAAAATGACTCAGTTCAGTGGGTGCGCGTTCGCGTAGCATTTGAAAACGCGTTCGAACGGTAAACAGAAGGTTCGCGTTCGTGTAGCGTTCGAGAACGCGTTCGAACGGAACCAGACCTGATGCATGATAAGACTAAGAAAGTGCGTGTGCGTTCACGTAGCGTTCGAGAACGCGTTCGAACGGTAAACAGAAGGTTCGCGTTCGTATAGCGTTCGAGAACGCGTTCGAACGGAACCAGACCTGATGCATTATGAAACTAAGAAAGTGCGTGTACGTTCGCGTAGCGTTCGAGAACGCGTTCGAACGGTAAACAGAAGGTTCGCGTTCGTGTAGCGTTCGAGAACGCGTTCGAACGGAACCAGACCTGATGCATGCAACATAAAGAATAAAGACAACAATGTCAAGCTCAGTATGTCCGATTAAACGTATCTTGCATTCAACCGAACACACCTCAACCGGCGCGGCAAAGCATCGTGGTAAAGGGCTTTAACCCCTCCCCGTAGGGGATCTTTCATTCCACTTACTAAGCCCATACGCTCGATTGAATCACGCATACAAAGAATTAAAAGCAATAATATCAAACTTAGTATGCCCGATTGAACGTATCTTGCATTCAACCAGACACACATCGACCGACGCGGCAAAACATCATGGTAAAGGGCTTTAACCCCTCCCCGTAGGGGATATTTCATTCCACTTACTAAGCCCATGCGCTCGATTGAATCATGCATACATAGAATTAAAAGCAATAATATCAAACGTAGTATGCCCGATTGAACGTGTCTTGCATTCAACCGAACACACATCAACCGGCGCGGCGAAGCATCGTGGTAAAGGGCTTTAACCCCTCCCCATAGAGGATCTTTCATTCCACTTACTAAGCCCATGCGCTCGATTGAATCATACGTAAATGAGCAACATGCAGAATTCAAGTGACGAAAAATAAATAAATAAATCAAAGCAACATGAAACAAAAGAATGTGCCGTTTATTCAAGCGGTACCGTCCATTCGGATTCGGCTACGGAATTTACGTCTGGGTTTCAATCCTATATACCGCAAGAGACGACACTCTTTCATTCATCCAATACCCACAACACGCATCATACACACACAAGATTCAACAAATAATTAAAATACAGTCAAAATAAATAGCAAAAATCAAATAAAGATGAGTGTGGAAAGTACCCTCAGGTCTAACCTTTTTGCCAACTTTCGGGCGTGCGTTTCACGGACGTCAGAAAGGGTACAGCTCCTCAACTTCTCCGGTTCACTGGTTTAGCGTCCTAGCTCACTGTTTTTCTGTTTTGCTTGTCGTTCGGTCTCCGTTCTGCTGCTGTTCGGTCTCTGTTCGGCTGCTGTTCGGTCTCTGCTTTGCTACTCACTGTTTAGGTCACCTGTTTTGACGTCTCAATGAACTGTTTCGAGTGTTTTCATGGTTTTTAGTGTAGTTTTGTGTGGTTATTTCAAGGATTATAAGCGCAGTTTATGTTACTGTTTTAAGGGATTTTAGGGACTGTTTTGGGAGTGGTTTGGGCTGCTGTTTGGAGGTATTTTTCGGTGATGGAGGGCTGCTGTATGGGGAGATTTTCGGTGATGGGTAGAGGTTTAGGAGGGTGCTGTTTTCGGTTATGGAGTGGAGGATATGAGGGGAGGGAATGGTGTGTTCTTCCTGTTGCTATTGCCGTGAGTGGCTAAGGCTCTTTTTGTTATGATTTTTCTGTGAGTTATCTGTATGAGCTAGAGGAGTGCATGTCTTGGTTAGGGGTTGTTTATATAGAGAAGGGCTAGGGCTTCACCTTGTCTCACAAGGAAGGGATTTTGGCATTAAAATGAGGATTTGATTTGGTGTTGAGCAAGGAAAGTCAAAGATTGAGGGGGGACAAATCTTGGCTAGATTAGGAATACAAAATATTTAATTTGTTATGATTGATTTTAATTAGGCATGACATCTTTTTAATTTAGTATGTGATTTGTTTGGTTAGGAAGTTAATATATTTGATTTATCTTTATTAGGTATGATTATATTTTATGTTTTATTTAATTGGTAAATGGTTTAAATATTTTATTAATATTTAATGTTTAATTTAATTAAATTGGGATGTGTTTTATGGGCTTTGGGGAGCTAATTGGGCTGGGGTGCGAGGCTAGCAGCAAAACCAGAAACACCGACGCCGTTCGAACGCCAATTCGAACGCTACACGAACGTCCGCAATCTGCCTGACGTTCGAACGAAGTAACGAACGCAGCACTAACGAAGACAGTGAACTTGTGAAATGAACTTGATGACGTACTTATTCTGAATTTCCCCTTCCGACCTCCGTTCCCCAATATCCTTAGCTAAAAAGGTAGTGCCTCCAACTGAGACTCATCATCGGGTTTCACATGAAAATGCAATGCCTACAGTCGCCCCCACTTTGATGGGACTTGTGCAGTGTGTGACTTTGAACAATCCTATCAAAGTTATGCAATGCATTTTCACTTACCTGGCTCGGCTGCTACCTCGAGCTGAGTTGGTGCTGCAGCGGACCTCGATCCTGGGACGCGTCCCGATAATTGCAACCGACAACGGGGGCACCTCGACCCTGGGCACCTCGACCCAATACCACTGACAATAGGGACCTCACCCTCGAACTGATGATGTAGTGGGCACCTCGACCCTGGGTACCTCGACCCGGAACTACAACTGACAACGGGGGCACCTCGGCCCTGGGCACCTCGACCCAACACCGCTGGCTATAGGGACCTCGCCCTCGAACTGATGATGTAGTGGGTACCTCGACCCTGGGCACCTCGACCCGGAACTACAACTGACAACGGGGGCACCTCGACCCTGGGCACCTCGACCCAACACCGCTGACTATAAGGACCTCGCCCTCGAACTGATGATGTAGTGGGTACCTCGACCCTGGGCACCTCGACCCGGAACTACAACTGACAACGGGGGCACCTCGACCCTGGGCACCTCGACCCAACACCTGACTATAGGGACCTCGCCCTCGAACTGATGATGTAGTGGGTACTCGACCCTGGGCACCTCGACCCGGAACTACAACTGACAAGGGGGCACCTCGACCCTGGGCACCTCGACCAATACCGCTGACTATAGGGACCTCGCCCTCGAACTGATGATGTAGTGGGTACCTCGACCCTGGGCACCTCGACCGGAACTACAACTGACAACGGGGGCCTCGCCTCAAGCTGATGATATGGGCCTCGCCCCCAAGCTGATATGGGCCTCGCCCCTTGGGACTCATCCCAAAAACTGAAATTGCGCTGACGCTGCTTGGCTCATTTCTGCCGCTTTCTCCTTTCTTCGAACCTGCGAACACAAAACGAAAACAAACACGAAGAGAATGCAATGTTACGTGTATGCATGAATGATTTTCTTATTCCGTTGGGTTAGGTCTTCTGCTAATTCTCGTGGTGACTGCTCGGTCTTCTCTCCCTCAGGCAAAGTATTGCTTCAATCTGTCTACGTTGATCGGCTCGGTGAACTCGTTCCCCTCCAAGTCTGATAGCTTCACTGCTCCATTTCCCATTACCTTCTGCACTATGTAAGGTCCTTCCCAGTTTGGTCTGAATTTTCCTCTCGGATCTGTCGTCGACGGCCTCGACTGCTTAAGTACCAAATCACCCTTTCTGATCTTGGTAGGACGCACTTTCTTGTTGAATGCCCGAGCTAGTCTCTTCTGATACAACTGCATGTGATACAAAGACTTCGTTTCTTCTCATCCAATAGTGCTAACTGATCAAACCTCTGTGCGGCCCATTCCGTTCCGGTAATTCTGCCTCTGCTAATACCCTCATAGACTGTATTTCCACTTCTACTGGCAATACTGCTTCCATTCCATAGACCAAAGAGTAAGGTGTGGCCCATGTTGCTGTTCTTACTGATGTTCTGTACCCCCACAAAGCATACGGTAATTTCTCGGCCCAATCTCTGCAATTTTCTGTCATCTTGGCTAGAATTGTCTTTATAGTCTTGTTGGCTGCCTCAACTGCCCCATTTGCCTGCGGCCTGTACGGTGAGACTTGTGGTGGCCTATCCCATACCTCTGTAACATTGCTTCGTCTCTCCTTGAAACTGGACCCGTTGTCCGTCACTACATGATGCGGCATACCATACCGACAAATGAGGTTCGAGCTATAAACTTTGCCATTGTTTTGCTGTAACATTACGGAATGATTCGGCTTCCACCCACTTCGAGAATAGTCTACTGCCACACTATAAAGCGATGCCCATTTGATGCATTCGGTCGAATTTCCCCAATCATATCAATCCCCCATGCTGAGAAAGGCCACGGCTCTGACAACCCGTGCAACTCTGTGTGCGGTAAGTGATTCAAATTACCATGTGCTTGACAGTCATGACAGTGCTTTACCATCTTCGCGCAATCTGTTTCCATGGTTGACCAATAAAAACCTTGTCTCACTATCTTGCGGGACAGATTCAACCCGTTCATGTGCGGACCACATACCCCGGCGTGTATTTCTTCCATTACATGTTGAGCTTCTTCTTTTCTCAAACACTTCAACTGAATACCGTTTGCTGCCTCTTGTACAGTTCCCCTTTCAAAATCACATACTGGGAAGCTAACTTCTGAATGGCTATTCTGTCTTTTCTGCCTGCCCCTTCCGGGAGTTCACCATGTTCCAGATATCTCTGAATGTCATAATACCAAGGTTTACCGTCGTCGACCTCAACTTCCAGAATTCTTTCTATCTCATAAACAGGTTTGCTTGCTGTTGTCAGTATCAACGGTCTCATCACTAACTTTTCTGGATTTTCCCAAGTCGCTGCTAGTGTAGCCAATGCATGCCATCTGATTCTCTTCTCTCGGTAAGTGCTGAAACTTACACTCGGGGATAACCTGTGCCAATTTTCTGAGGTGAAAAAGGTAAGGCTTCAACCGTTCTTCCTTCAATTCCCATTCTCCTCGCATCTGCTGGACTACCAACATAGAATCTCCGTAGACTTCCACACTCCCGGCCTTCAAGGCTATCAATGCTGTCAAACCAAAAGCACATGCTTCATACTCGGCCATGTTATTAGTCACTCTGAATGTCAACCTCTTGGCTAAAGGCAAAGTCTCTCCCTCGGGGGTCACTATCACGATCCCAATTCCGGCTCCCTTGTAATTCACTGCTCCGTCAAAAAACATCTTCCATCTCTGAACTGTTATCGCTTGGATCTCTTCATCTGGAAATTCAAACTTATACTGATCCCCCTCAACAGGTTGCAATGCCAGAAACTCTGCTACTGCTCGCCCTTTGATCACTTTGGAGGTGAGATACTCAATGTCAAACTCTGTCAGCAATACCAACCATCTGCCCAATTTTCCCACTAGTGAAGGCACCAATGAAGATATTTCAGAGGATTTCCTTTGCCACTACCTGGATCTTGTAGACTGGAATAATGCCGCAACTTTCTGGAAGCCCATACCACTGCAAGACAGATCTTCTCAACTTCTTGATACCGAGCCTCATACGGGAGCATCTTCTTACTCAGATAATAGACTGCATGTTCTACCCCTGTCTCATCTGCCTGTACCATCATAGCCCCCAGTGCTTCTGATTCTATAGCCAAATACAATATCAAAGGTCTGCCCGGTCTCGGAGGTTTCAATACAGGTGGCTTTACCAAGTACTCTCTGATTCTGTCGAAGGCGGTCTGACACTGTTCATTCCATCTCACTGGCTGATCTTTTCTCAACAGTTTGAAGATAGGCTCACATACCGATGTCAACTTGGCAATGAACCGACTGATGTACTGAATCTTCCCCAAGAATGCTCTGACTTCTTTTTCTGTCTTCGGTGCAGGCATTTCTGTGATTGCCTTGATCTTTTCGGAGTCTACCTCTATTCCGCCCATTCCCACTGTATGACCAAGCAATTTCCCTGATGTCACCCCAAACACACATTTCTTGGGGTTTAGCCGCAGGTTGTATCTGTCAACTCTCTGAAGAAACCTTTCCAGTGCTTCAATATGCCCAACCCTTGTCTCTGATTTCACCATCATGTCATCTACATACACCTCAATCTCTTTGTGCATCAAGTCATGGAAAAGTGTAGTGGCCATCCGCTGATAAGTAGCTCCCGCATTCTTAAGCCCAAACGGCATTACCTTGTAACAATAAGTACCCCACTCGGTAACAAATGTTGTCTTGTGTTTATCTTCCTCAGCCATGAGAACCTGATTGTAACCTGAAAACCCATCTGCAAATGAATACATAGCGGATAAAGCCGCGCTATCAACCAGAACATCTATATGCGGCAAAGGAAAATCATCTTTCGGACAAGCTTTATTGAGATCTCTGTAGTCTACACACATTCTGACCTTCCCATCTTTCTTCGGTACCGGTACTATGTTAGCCAACCATTCAGGATACTTTACTACTTCCAGGAACCCCACATCTATCTGTTTCTTAACTTCCTCTCTGACTTTCTCAGCCCATTCTGGTCTCATCCGTCGGAGTTTCTGTTTTACTGGCCTCATATTCGGATAAGTTGGTATTGTGTGCTGGGCAATATTCTGTCTACCCCAGGCATGTCCTCATAGGACCAAGCAAATACTTTGGCATATCTGACCAACACTTCTTTTAGTTTCTCCCTCTCTTCGGAGGTTACTTCACTTGCAATCAGAATTTCCTTGGGGTTCTCAAGTGTACCCAAGTTAAATGCAATAGTTCTGGCTGAACTGATGTCAAATATGCTTGATTCGTGTAGTGTAAATGGAAATGACTCAGGCAAGTAAGCAAAAGAGATGTCTTTATTATTGGATAATGCGGAAGTACATTCAAACAAATCAGGAAGGTAAATGTCTTCATCATCTATAGACACTTCTTCCTCTGCAATCAGATCTTCCTCAGGCTTTTCGTCCTCTCCCAGAGTCAGGCTCTCCAACTTCATCAGTTCTTCCTCCCAATTCTCTTCTTCTTTCTCCACAATTTCTTCAACTATCAGCTTCTTACCCAACATATCCTGGAAGATCTCAAACCCAGGTACCACAATTCCATTAACTTCCACAGGTTCAGGCTCCCCTTGATATCCTGAAGCTTTCACAAAACATTCCATCAGTTTCAGGCCCTTTTTCTTGACCTTTGGCTTTTCTTCATCAGACTTGTACCCCAAACCCTTCCGAGTAGTCTGTCCTCTGAAATCTGGCAATTTTGAACCTTTACCCGGCAAACTTCATTTTCTCCATAATCCTAGCCACCCTAGGATCCACCCACTCCTCAAAAGTAGCTGACACCTGAAACCTCGTGAAAGGTTGTATCTCCAAGGCAGCCACGACATTATCTAACTCAGCCCGGATGGTGACAACTTCTCCCTCATACGGGAACTTGATCATCTGATGCAAAGTGGAAGGCACGCCCCCAAGTTTGTGAAACCAAGGCCTTCCCAACAATAAGGCGAAAGTAGCCGGGATGTCCAGTACTGTGAACTCGACCTCATCTTCAATCGGTCCTACCTTGACCATAGCCACAAAGGTACCCTCAACTCCCCTTTTACTGTCATCATAAGCCTTAATAGTCATACTGGAGGGGTCCAAGTCTGTTGCTTTCATACCCAATCGCCAGAATTTTCAGCGGGCACACATTGATGGATGAACCGTCATCCACCATTACACATGAAGTTCTCTTGCCCCTCACCTCGGCCCTGATAAATAGAGGTGTTATGATTTCTCCCCTCCGCCGGGAGTTCATCCTCAGAAAAAGATATTGCAAAGCTTCTTCTGAACCGACCCAACAAACATTGCAGGGTTGGCGTCTTCCGGTACCACAATCTTGCTCAAGGCCTCAACCATAGCCTGCCTATGCTCCCGAGATGCACATAACAGTTCCCAGATACTCACTTGTGCTCTAGTCTTCCTCAATTGCCTCAGCACTATATCCCCCTCAGTATTTTCTGCAGTCTCAACCACTTCTCTACCATCTGTCAAAACTTCCTTACCATTTTCCGCCATATCATTGTAGAAACGACCACTGCGCGTCATTCCCCTTACTTCTTCCTCATCACTGCTAGAGAAATCAAGCCAAAAGCTTTTCCCCTGCTCAAACTCATCTTCACTAGTACTATCCCAGATTCCCAGGCAAAAGGCTTGAGGGTGAAAGGATTTCAGGACAAGGTCTTCTGGGAGGCCAGAATTGATCATATAGGCTGGTGGTGGTACGGCACGGTAGTTGGGTAAGGGGTTTCTGTGTGTGTCAGGCTGTTCTGTTTCTGGGTCAGGTATTTTCTTGGAGTCTATCAGGTCTTGGATTTCATGGCGGAGTCGGGCGCAGTTGTCGGTGTCATGGCCCTTTTGTTGGTGAAAGTGACAGTAAAGGCTTAGGTTATAATGTGATGGTAGGGGATTGGGGGTAATGGTTTGGCTTCCAAGGGTTTTAAGAGCCCTTGCCTCTTCAATTTCTCTAGCACCTTGGACAGGGGCCTTCCCAAGTTGGAAAACTGCCGGTTCCGGATAGCGGCAATCTCAGCAGAAACGGGCTTTGCTCCCGATGTTCCCCCAATGGGCCTCCTGTTCAGACCATAGAATTTTCTATTCTCGGCCTCTTCTTCCTCAATATCCATGACAGTTTCCCTCAACTGCCGAAAGTCTGCAATCATGGAGGTCATCCTCCTCAACTTGCTGTAAATGGAGGGCTTGGTGCCCTTGATAATCATCTTAATCTGATCCTTCTCTGAGGGCTAGTCTGCATTTTCAATAACTGACCCATCCACCAGTCCACATACTCCTTAAAACTCTCCTCCGCTTTCTGCTTAACATTCTCCAGATCACGGAGTGACAGATCGATCTCTAAGTCAGTGACATACTGCTTCAGGAAAGCATCGGCCAACTCCCTCCAATCTTCCTTCACTTTCTTCTCCAAACTGTGGTACCATACCACGGGAGCTCCTTCAAGCGACATTCCAAACATTTTCTGCACTTGGCGCTGAGATAAGCCAACTGAACTCATGACTGATACAAACTGTCGGAGATGCACCCTTGGATCCCCATTCCCGTTAAACTTAGCCATATCAGGCATCTTGAACTGTGCCGGCAACTGTTCCTCGAAAGTCAGTGTGTCATAATCCAGCAAATCCTCATTCTTACCCCTCATTTGCGGGTAACCGACTCAACCTGATCCCGAAGTTTCTGTAACTCTGCCTGAGACCCAGATACTCTGCCTGCTGCATACTCTGCCATATCATCATCAAAAGCGGGGGTATCATCCCCCAATCTGTTGGAGATTCCTCTTGCCTCACATCCCCAGAATTAACCGGCACGAGACCCAGCTATACCAGCCATAGCAGTAGTCAAAGCTTGCAACTGTTCAGTGACCTTGGCGAGACCGTTCTCTAACTGATCCATACGGGATACCTCATTATCGGATTCACTCATACTTGTTCTTTTAGTGAGTCTTGTCCCTTCTCTAACCCAAACGGTATCTATGATGTCTTTTTGAGACATAGACGGTGTTAACATGATATGTATGCATGAGGTGCATGAGATGCATGTAACATATATAACATATTAAATCAATTAAAATTTTCAAACAAATCGGCCGTTACCATTTTAGAATTTTTGGGCTAATTGTCACAGGAGTGAACCCATCCCAGTTTAAATGGCCCAACGAGTTCACATCTTATGACAAGGAGCCCAACTAAATCCAAATGGTAATGTTCCGAACACAAGCACAAAGTGGCCCATCAACACTTAGACGCCTTTGGCCCAATAGTCATGAAATACGTTCTTGTCCCAGTTTAAATGGCCCAACAAGCCCATATCCCATGACAAATGGTCCAAATGGATCCAAACGACGATGTTCCCAAACACAAGCATAGAAGAAAGATAATGCAAACATAACGTAATAATTTCTACATAATGGCCCATCAACATTTCAGAAGCTTCGGGCCTAATAGTCATAAGGTACGAACTCGCCCCAGTTTAAATGGCCCAGCAAGTCCGCATTTCTGACAATAGTCCAACTGCATCCAAATGAGGATGGTCCACAAGCACATATTCAAGGAAATAATTGTTACTTTAGCCAACCCGGTCTATGGGTGGGTTAGCAAGAGTATAGGCAAAGGCTCTCACCGGCGAAGGATGGCCCACAACTAGGTCTCCCCACTCAAGGGTTCGAGCAACCAAGTGAGCGCACCCTTTTTTATACACTAAGGTACGTGCCAATGAGCTATGGTGTGTGACGGACTGTCAAATGGATTTCCCGTTGTAGATTCCCCAGAGGGAAGGTGGAGCGAGGCTCACTTAAATACCCAAGCCTCTTAGGCTCTTATCGCTTGGTGTCAGGAATAAACAACGAGTCCTCCAAATTAGTCCATCACAATAGGCTACGAGTAGATGGCTATCTAGGTGCCTTCACAGCTTTTCCTTCTAGAAAGGTAGTGAATGAAGGAAGACACCAAACCATTACCTAGCCTCAAAATGCCTTTGATTAAACCCTCACTTTATCCACTATAGACACGGTCAATTAAAACATAAATCCAAACATCACAAGACAATATTTCGGGGCCGATTCTCTATCCCCAGTGGAGTCGCCAGACTGTGGGACACAGAAACTGGGCGACGCATGCTGTCCCGGGCTCGCGGCCCGGTCGGGAGTACGGAGTAGCCACGGGGGACTAAACCGGAGAATAATGGAGTCGCCACCCGGTGTGAACCGGGAAAATGAGATTTAAGGCCGCACTCACCCCTCGCAAGGGAAGACCTCAAACCGTTGGGTTCGGAATGGTCCCTTACTCATGCCACTTGTAATGAAAGGATTTATGTAATAATTTAATCAGGCTTAAGTAGCACTTATTTCCAGAGTATCATGCTTCTAAATTCACATGTACAAAATAAAACTTATACATATATTTCACATCTAAGATTGCATGCTTGGAAGTACATCAAAGGAGCAACAAACATACAACTTCATTGGCATATTATATTCAAGAAAACACAAGCACACATACTAACCACACAAGCACACATGTGAGCACCTTCTCAAGTGGTACGTGGAATTGTATCCCAAGTACAGACCGTACTACCGTCCATTCGGAATCGGCTACGGAATTTATGTCTGGGTTTCCATCCGATATACCACAAGAAATAATACTCAAATGTTATCATGACATAGGTATATGAATTGTAATACATTAAACACATTGTATTCATGCATGTGGGGATAGCTACTAGGAGAACTATGTATGAAATCTGATGAAAAGGACTCAGTTCAGTGGTGCGCGTTCGCGTAGCGTTTGAAAACGCGTTCGAACGGTAAACAGAAGGTTCGCGTTCGTGTAGCGTTCGAAACGCGTTCGAACGGAACCAGACCTGATGCATGATAAGACTAAGAAAGTGTGTGTGTGTTCACGTAGCGTTCGAGAACGCGTTCGAACGGTAAACAGAAGGTTCGCGTTCGTATAGCGTTCGAGAACGCGTTCGAACGGAACCAGACCTGATGCATTATGAGACTAAGAAAGTGCGTTGCGTTCGCGCGTAGCGTTCGAGAACGCGTTCGAACGGTAAACAGAAGGTTCGCGTTCGTGTAGCGTTCGAGAACGCGTTCGAACGGAACCAGACCTGATGCATGCAACATAAAGAATAAAGACAACAATGTCAAGCTCAGTATGTCCGATTAAACGTATCTTGCATTCAACCGAACACACATCAACCGGCGCGGCAAAGCATCGTGGTAAAGGGCTTTAACCCCTCCCCGTAGGGGATCTTTCATTCCACTTACTAAGCCCATACGCTCGATTGAATCACGCATACAAAGAATTAAAAGCAATAATATCAAACTTAGTATGCCCGATTGAACGTATCTTGCATTCAACCGGAACACATCGACCGGCGCGGCAAAGCATCGTGGTAAAGGGCTTTAACCCCTCCCCGTAGGGGATCTTTCATTCCACTTACTAAGCCCATGCGCTCGATTGAATCATGCATACATAGAATTAAAAGCAATAATATCAAACGTAGTATGCCCGATTGAACGTGTCTTGCATTCAACCGAACACACACGGCGAAACATCGTGGTAAAGGGCTTTAACCCCTCCCCATAGGGGATCTTTCATTCCACTTACTAAGCCCATGCGCTCGATTGAATCATACGTAAATGAGCAACATGCAGAATTCAAGTGACGAAAAATAAATAAATAAATCAAAGCAACATGAAACAAAAGAAGGTGCCGTTAATTCAAGCGGTACGTGGAGTTGTATCCCAAGTACGGACCGCACTACCGTCCATTCGGATTCGGCTACGGAATTTACGTCTGGGTTTCCATCCTATATACCGTAAGAGACGACACTCTTTCATTCATCCAATACCCACAACACGCATCATACACACACAAGATTCAACAAATAATTAAAATACAGTCAAAATAAATAGCAAAAATCAAATAAAGATGAGTGTGGAAAGTACCCTCAGGTCTAACCTTTTTGCCAACTTTTGGGCGTGCGTTTCACGGACGTCAGAAAGGGTACAGCTCCTCAAATTCTCCGGTTCACTGGTTTAGCGTCCTAGCTCACTGTTTTGCTGTTTTGCTTGCCGTTCGGTCTCCGTTCTGCTGCTGTTCGATCTCCGTTCGGCTGCTGTTCGGTCTCTGCTTTGCTACTCACTGTTCAGGTCACCTGTTTTGACGTCTCAACGAACTGTTTCGAGTGTTTTCCGTGGTTTTTAGTGTAGTTTTGTGTGGTTATTTCAAGGATTATAAGCGCAGTTTATGTTACTGTTTTAAGGGATTTTAGGGACTGTTTTGGGAGTGGTTTGGGCTGCTGTTTGGAGGTATATTTTCGGTGATGGAGGGCTGCTGTATGGGGAGATTTTCGGTGATGGGTAGAGGTTTAGGAGGGTGCTGTTTTCGGTTATGGAGTGGAGGAGATGAGGGGAATGGTTTGTGTTCTTCCTGTTGCTATTGCCGTGAATGGCTAAGGCTCTTTTTGTTATGATTTTTCTGTGAGTTATCTGTATGAGCTAGAGGAGTGCATGTCTTGGTTAGGGGTTGTTTATATAGAGAAGGGCTAGGGCTTCACCTTGTCTCACAAGGAAGGGATTTTGGCATTAAAATGAGGATTGATTTGGTGTTGAGCAAGGAAAGTCAAAGATTGAGGGGGGACAAATCTTGGCTAGATTAGGAATACAAAATATTTAATTTGTTATGATTGATTTTAATTAGGCATGACATCTTTTTAACTTAGTATGTGATTTGTTTGGTTAGGAAGTTAATATATTTGATTTATCTTTATTAGGTATGATTATATTTTATGTTTTATTTAATTGGTAAATAGTTTAAATATTTTATTTAATTAAATTGGGATGTGTTTTATGGGCTTTGGGGAGCTAATTGGGCTGGGGTGCGAGGCTAGCAGCAAAACCAGAAACACCGACGCCGTTCGAACGCCAATTCGAACGCTACACGAACGTCCGCAATCTGCTTGACGTTCGAACGAAGTAACGAACGCAGCACTAACGAAGACAGTGAACTTGTGAAATGAACTTGATGACGTACTTATTCTGAATTTCCCCTTCCGACCTCCGTTTCCCGCAATATCCTTAGCTAAAAAGGTAGTGCCTCCAACTGAGACTCATCATCGGGTTTCACATGCGAAAATGCAATGCCTACACCTAGTAAGGTTGATACAAAGATCCAATCTTCTTCTCCTTGTTGAAATGGTTGGAGAACTTACAAGGTTTGCAAGCTTGACTCCAAGATCGAATCTTGATTCCATTGCTAGCAAGCTTCATTCCAAGATCCAATCTTGATTTCTCCTAGATGAAATATTGTAGATGTTGGGATTTATGTCCTAGAGCTTCATGTATTGTAAATGGAATTGATTATTGTAATAATAATAAATGCATTATTCATTTATCAAAGTTGTTTGAATTATATCGCATATTGTCCAATTGTCTTGTTTACCTTAATTACTCTTGTATTTTCAGACTTAGTGTATGTTTGATACACAAGAGAATTTAAGTTTGATGTTAGTAATCTTAATAGTCCATAGAGAGCAGACAAAGATGATACTTTGTTTGTGGTTTATCTATAGTTGCGGTCCATTCTATACTTGTATGATGATCTTGATCCGGAATCGTTCATGTACTGATATGGGAATGAAGGCACCTTATATGATGAGATCATATAGGACTGGACTCAAATAAATATGAATTTCTTTTAATATCCGTTAACAGAAGAAATTCATTTTATCTAATAGATGGTCATATATGGATTCGATCTTAATCCTGAGTGTACTACGAATTCCTGCAAGGTAGACTATGTCATTTGATTTACTATAGTGATGTTGGTGTTGCATTCCCAGCTAATAACTATTATTTTAGGGATATGGTTTGGTGTGTAGCTGAGAACGTTTTACATAGATATGTAATTCACTCATTCTTACGAGAAGCAGAAGAATATCTCTTTTAAGAGTTGATTCGGGACTTGAACAATTTGAGCTCTCAACTTTTCTATTACGAATAGAAAGTTTTCATATTCATAATTATCATGAATTAATTATTCATTATAGAATCAATGGTGCTTAAGAGACAAAATATTTAGAGGGGATTAACAGACTTATGACCCAGCTCTATTTATGAGATATTCGTGAAAGGCTATATCCATATGTAATGACTATATCGATGGACACCAAAGTTATTCGGCTTATATTTTCCATCTACAGTAACGAGAGTTCAACTTCGAGTTTTTAATGGAATAACACGGAGTTAATAATTCATAATATTTAATTAGAGAGTTTAATTAATATTTCGAAATTATTGGAGCTCGGAACCATAGGTCCATTTGGTCCCCGTGCTAGCTCGATTAACTGTAGCAAACCTAATATAATTAGATTGTCTAATAATATGCTCACATTATATTTATATATTATTAATAAGATTAATAATATATTTTGTCACAAATGAAAACTATGTTAAATTAATTTAACTTAATGTTTTCTAGAATTCTTTGATTATGAGATAATCAAATCTTGATTATGAGATAATCAAGTTAATAATCAAATCTTGATTATGAGATAATCAATGTAATAATAATTATAAGATAATTATTACATCACAATTAAGCTTATGACATTATTATTAAGATAATGAATTTTAAATTGTATTGGAGACAAAACCCAATAGCTTGCCATGCTCTCCAACAATTTGTATCTAAGATTAGGTATGGCCTAATTGCTTTTATTTGTCCATTTCACATGTCTTTGGATGACACTCCATTCCTTTGTGTTGGCCATTACCATTCAATGACATGTGAAGGATTTGTGCTAAGGATAATTATTTTTGGAAGATAATATTATCTCTACCATCTCCACTCTTTCGTTAAAATGAATTAATACTCAATAGTTGTGATTTGAGAAAGTGAGAGTGAATTGAGAGAGAAAGATTTATTTTCTCAAGTGTTGAGAAGAAAAATAGAAATAATAGTGAATTAGATACTTGATCTTCTTCATCATTTCTTTCAAAGGCCAAAAACATTTTGTGACATTACAACTTCATTCTCTAAATTGTTTAGAGTTTGATTTTATACTTCTCTAAAAAATTTAGAGTTGATCTTTGTGAGTGAAGCCCACACTTCATTTTTTTGGCTTAGAGTCATAGTTGAGAAGATCGGGTGGTTGATCTAAGTGTTGGACATCAAAGGAAACTCATCTACATCAAAGTAGCAAAATCCATTTTCATGTATTGGAGGATTTCAACTATAACGAAAATGAGAAGGCAAAGAAAATTTTAAAGGTCCATACCTGAGCCGGTGCCACATTAGTAACTTCCGCTATGCTAAGGAAAATCATTTCCTACAGTAGAGATCTTCCAAAGCTTCTCTAAACACTTCTCTAACTTAGGCTAATTTCTCCAAGAATTACTTGTATTTAGCTTTTACAAGCTTAATTAAAACCCATTAATCATCATTCAACAAGCATCATAATGAGCTTTATCACCAATCACCATCAGCAGTACACAGCTTCTATTTGTTCAAACTTTATTAACCTTACTATCTATCCACATAATTTGATATCAATCAACTTAATTATTTTTAAGGACTTACTAAACTTGATAAGTCAAAAATTACAGAGAATAATATGATTCCCTTAAAGAATGAAGAATCCCCAAAACGCAACAGAGAACCCGTTGGCCTCAGCCTTGCCACACCACTACGAGCCACCACACGACGAACGACGACCACCAACACATGCACCAAGTCCAGACAAACAGATACCTACCATTGCGCCATGTCGGGGCTCTTCAGACACAGGTGAATCGCTCCATGAAGACATCAGCTTCTCTCCCTCGTCGCTCTGCCATGTCGCCGTTATTGGTGGCCGGACCACCGCCAGAATTCTCCACTTGGTCGGACGATTCCAATGTCAGCGTTGTGCCTCGCCGTTGACGCCCCCACCGGTCGGCGCCACTCTCTCTCTCCTCCACGCATGAGTGATATGTCTATGTGTGTTGACGACGAATTTTGTTCTCAGGGGCAATAAGGGTTTTTTACTCCCGAGACAATCCTCCTCCAACTGTGAATTTGTTTTGTTTATGGGAAACCAAAAGCAAAATTGGCAAAAGATAAGTAAATTCACCAATCAACAAATAGATTTAACGTGGTTCGGTGGATCGGATCCAACCTACATCCACAGGCACAAAACGGATGATGTTTTATTACCGAAATGTGTTTCTCTGATCTGTTTTGTGTTTACAAGTCTAATTCTCTCTTGTTCTCTTCTTAACTCTACCGTACAAGCACGCTTTCCCCTCCTATTTATAATAGCAAAGAAACTGTTTTCCTTTTCCCATAAGAATTCTTAATCGAAACTACATTCATTTCCTTTATCCTATTAGAACACTGACTTATCAACTTTTCCCAATGAAAGTAGGATAACTTATCTTCTTATCCATAAAAATATGATGTCTTATCTTCTGGAGCATATCTCGCCATATCCTCGGTCTTCATGAGGTCAGTCACAATGGTCTTTTGAACTGAGAATGCTGCTATCAATCTGATAATGCCCGACCATCCGGTCTGGAGTGGTCGGTTACCGATCATAAAGTGCTTGGCCCCCTACTGTTGGCTTTTAGTGGTCGGGTTGACATTAATGATCTTGACCAAGAAGGGAATTGCCTTTTTACCCATACCGTACTGCTTAAATATCATAGGGCCTGAAAATACCGCCAACATCTGTCCCCTAGTTCTCGGTTCCAACGAGTATACAAGTTGGTACCTGGAACTATATAAAAAGAATAGTACTCATGATGGAGTGACGGCTAGCCTTTGTGAGGAGAAGTTTATTGGCCTGTCACCACCATGTCCTCGGTACGATTGAGATGCTCGGTCTGACTTCTTTTTCCGCCAGAAGCAAAATCCCTTTATTGCCCTTCTGTAAACCGTCCCTCGAGACACGCAACCGTCACATCCTCTTAGATGCCCATCAGATCACTTCTAGGGTTTAACGGGAGCCTGCCACTTGTCAACCATCCGTCGTCCTCCCGCCAAAAAGCAAACAATCCGACCGTCATTGCCAACTCAAAGGACGCCCAATCTCAGCCGTCCATCCAACTCTGAAAGATCATTTTAAAAACGACACATGGCATATATCTGACGCCCTCGTTCGATCCAACGAACACAAATACACCGAACAGATTATAAGAAAACGGAGTAATACACTGTTGCCTTCTTTTACGAATGCTTCGAATTTTCCCAACCGCGAGAACTCCTCTCTCTCAACTGTGCTCAGTGAACTCAGAGAACGACCAGACCGCACCGAGCAATCTGCAACCCTTCTAAAAGAACCAAGTAAGTCTTCTGAACGACCTCCATACTTTGCTTTTCATGAGTTGCGAATCCTGATGTTTTCTTGTGTTTTTGTGGAGCATGTCCGGACCTTTGGGATTAGGGACACTTAGGTTTGTACTGGATTCTGTGTTTGGCTTTATGTTGCTAGGGAGAGATTTATGGCTTGATTGATGTTGTTAGGGCATTTAGAACCTGCAGGTTTAGTTTTCCCGGAATCTTAGGGTAATTGTGAAATCCCTGGCCGCTTTAGAAATTAGCTATAGACTTACCTCCCCCACTTTTTTATTTCTCGGATGTCATGGATGTTTGACAATAGGTCTTCCTCTGCAAACTCTGCTAGACCTCCGACCCCCATGTTGAAGAGCTCTCCTCGAGCTCGGGGGCACCAAGCATAGAGGACCTCGACACTACCCCCGCCCCTTCCGAAACTGAACAAGATACTTACCATCAGAGAATTCCTCGGAAGGACCCAGAGCCCGGTGATTTTGACTGCTCGGCTTTGGACATGGATCGGCCATCCAAAATAACTGAAGACGATCTAGCACTGCTCCGACAGCGATATGATATTCCGATAGATATTGCCCTCGAAGTCCCATATCCGTTGGATCGTGCTAGTCAACCCGATGAGGGTTCGGTGGCTCTTCTCCCGGCTTTCTTTGAGTGTGGACTCCGGCTGCCAATTCAATGTTATTTCGCCTGGATGCTGGCCGAGATGGAGATCGCCCCTTGTCAATTGAGCCTGAATAGTTGGAGGATTTTGGTCGGGCTACATGTGATTTAGAGTCGGGCGGGACTCGGCGAACCCTCTCTTGAAGAAGTGAAGAGGTTGTATCGATTGAAGGCCAACCCAAGAACGCACCATGGTTGGTACTACCTTTCTGCTTATGCTGATTCGTCAAACATCACCGGCAAGCTCCCCGACTCTAACAAAAACTTCAAAGATTTATGGTTCTGGGCCACAGGAGATTGGGGACGGGTCATGAGATCGTACGAAGAGGAGGTTTCTGTTCCGGATATCTTTAGAGCGGGAGGTTAGGAATATAACCCTTAGTGTTCCTGCTCTTGATTTTATGATAGGATTTTAACTTCTTTCACTCTTCCCAGCTTGTTGGAGGGACGCTCCCAAGGTCTCCCATCAGGTCCAGGCACGGGTGCGCTGGGCTCGACGGTATACCGACCATTGGAAGCAATTGGTTAACGATGCGGCCTTTGTCGAGTCGGGCCTGATTCAGACTGCTCCTCTGAAGGTCCCGGGGCAGATAGGTAGATTCTTACTAACCCTCTGACCGGTCCTTTTGTTTGCTTAGCATGATAATGATTTGAAATTATTCAGATTCCGGACTGACCACTTCTCTGCCCTTTGCCTTTTGCAGGAATGTCGAAGATGCCGAAATACCTTGATCAACTAGCTGGCCCAACAAAGAAAACCGGCCATGTTGGAGTCGGGCCCTATCGGAAACGGCCACCGACTGCCGATGCCAAAAAAGTGACTGAAAAGGCAGCCCCGTAAGCTACCCAAAGCTTATCTCCCCCTTCCAGGGCATCGCCAACAGTCTCCGCCCGACCCGCCAGCCCATCAAAACCTACCACAAAAGGAGGCATCCGTTCGGGGCAGAGGAAGCCGAGCTGTCTCGGGAGGTGGAGGAGGAACGGGTCCTGACTAAGAGGCAGCCCGTTCGGAGAAAAGAAGAAAGTGCCATAGGGTTCCTCCAAAAAACAGAAAGGTGCCGTGATTCTTGGCGTAGAAGACCTTGGTCAAGATATCAGGGAGGCCACTTCTCATCTGGTGTCTGCAATCAATGAACTGGCCGAAGCGGTCCATCCAGTAAAGATTCCGAGATACGAAGATCTCTCTCCCGAGGATGTAGTTACATTGTTGTGCTCCCAGATGGCCAAGGTAGCCACATTTCCCTTATTCCCGTTGTGAGTTCATGACTTAGTTTGATTTCTGATTTTCTATTTCTTCTCGGCAGGCGACCTATCTGGCGGCCTAGAACAAGGATCTCCTCCTGAGTCTTTTATCCGAGGGTGGCCAAGCCCAGAGGCTCCAGAACCGACTTACTGAAATGGAGGCCGCGCTGGCCGTAAAGAAGAAAACATAAAAAATCTGGAGCTGGCTGTCGTTGAGGCCCATACCACAAATAAAGTTCTCAGGGCCACCGCCTCTCTAGAGAGGAAAAATGTTGATGCTGCCAAGAAGGACTTGGAGGCTGCCCAGGCCGACAACAAGATCCTACAGGTGGAAGTGCGCAGCGTTGCGTCCAAGCTGAAGGCCAAAGATGAAGAGCTGGTACTGGCCCGGGACAAGCTTATAAGGAAGGAAGCTGAGTTGGAGGTCGAGATGGACGTAATCAGACTTGAGGGGGTCGGAAACTGCGCCGAGATCATCCCGATGATATGGCCAACTTGGATATTTGGCCTATCCATGCGGCCATCCGCTTCTGCAAATGGGAAATTTCACAGGAGGAGTTTCAAAGATGGCTACCCCCTTCTCCCGAAGAGGTGATGGATCCCGACCCCATTTCGATCGCCCCAGCTCCTGAAGAGGACCGACCTGAGGCTCCTGCTCCTGAAGAAAACCGACCTGAGGCTCATACTCCGACCCCTGAAGCTATAATTGTCGGGACTTCTCAGGCCGTCAACGTGGAAGCCAGCGTCACTCCTCCCGAGGTCGAGCCAATCCACCCACCGTCTAAGCATGTTGAGGAAGAGCTAATTGCTCCTGCGTGGGCCGATCTGTAATGGGTAACCCGAACGGGGCCTCGTGTAATTTTGAACAAATTTTATTCTCTCTGTAATAACTTTTCACAAGTATATTTATATATGTATTTATTCCATTTCTTGTATTTCATACTTGCTCCGAATACTTCCCTGTAAACAATCACTCGCAGCCTGACCGATTCGAGCCGAGAATATGATCTTGTGGTGAGACGAAACCCGCCTCCGAGCTGAGGGAAACACTTGGCACTGGGGGGAATGTTACGTCCCCATTCCAAAAGATAGACTTAGTGGGACGTACCCGACCCCAAGCTAAGAGAAGCACTTGGTACTGGGGGAAATGTTATGTCCCCAGTTCAAAAGACATACTCGGTGGGACGTAACCCGACCCCGAGCTTAGAGAAACAAAAGTGGCCTCGGCGGAACGAATCCAGCCCCGAGCCGAATGACTAAATGGCCTCGGTGGAACGAATCCAGCCCCGAGCCGATTACTCAAGTATTGGCCTCGGTGGAACGGATCTAGCCCCGAGCCGATTAATCCTTGGGAATTATTCGGAAGGGAAGTGAATCAACCTTTGAAGCCCTATCGAATTTGGCATGGGCGTCCCCTTACCAGACTCGCGAAAGACAAAAACAAAACTTAGGAAAATAAAATCAAAAAATGGGAGTGACTCGAAATGAAACATTTTGCAAGTGTAAACAACAGCACGGATACCTCAAAACAACGTTATGTCCGAGGTCTCCAAAACACAATTTTGAATGTTTCAATTCAGCGTCCCGGCGAACCAGGATTCGGATCAAAGAGCATTTAGGATGGTAAGGGCACATTCCTCTATACGGCAAGTCGCTATGGAGCCTGCGTTTCGTTCGAGGGCTCCTCCTTACAACGTTGGAGCAAGTATACACCACAAGGGTGTAATCATTCCTTGTGCTATACTTCTTACAGACCCGAATTACCAAATAGGTAGGGATCAAAAAGTGTCTGAAACATTAAGGGCATGCTCCTCCTTATGTCCGATAACATTGGAGCAAGTAAACGCCACGAGGGTATAATCCATCCTCGTGCTATGCTTCTCACAGATCCGAATGACCGAATAGGTAGGGATCAAAGAGTGTCCGAAACATTAAGGACATGCTCCTCCTTAAGTTCGGTAACACTGGAGCAAGCAAGTGCCACGAGGGCATAATCCATCATCGTGCTATGCTTCTCACAGACCCGAATGACCAAATAGGTAGGGATCAAAGAGTGTCCGAAATATTAAGGGCATGCTTCTCCTTATGTTCGGTAACACTAGAGCAAGTAAACGCCACGAGGGCATAATACCTCCTCGTGCTATGTTTCTCACGGATCCGAATGACAGAATAGGTAGGGATCAAAGAGTGTCTGAAACATTAAGTGTTGGGTTTTTCTAAGCATCCCAAGATCATATCAAGCAATGAAAATACATGTGAATACTCAAGAAGTATGACGGAAACATACTTACATTGATCGGTTTGGATGCGACAAAGAAAAATATTTTCCTCCAAGGTGATGAAGCTCTCGGCAATTAGGCAGTTTTTATGTCCTCAAAATTCGGCCAACCTCTATAGATGTCCTCCATTGATGCTCCAAGCTCCAAGCTTTAAATGACAATTCCATGCTCATTAAATTAGTTCCCTATCACCTTAGGATGATCCTTAAGTGTTCTAGCACAAGAAAATTGCCAGTTTTCTCTTTGGCTTCTCATTTTACTCTAACAAGCAAGAAACAAGAAGAAGAATGGCTTCAAAAGCCGAATGGGAGAGAGGGAGGGAAATGGTTCCAAACCGTGAGTTATGAAGAAAGAGAGAGGAAAATGTGTTTATGTATTTGGTTTATTTTTATTTCCAAAACAATTACCATTTTCAAAAGTCAAAGGCATTAATGCCAACAGCCATTCCATCACTATTCACATCACTCATGACAAGTTGTCAAATCACTTAAAGTGACTAGACATCACATCAATCGATTGACTAGTGATTTGATGCTTGATGTGACTTGTGGGCCGCACTTGAATTCGATATACGAGTGCGCCCGTAAACACTCCCGGGCTCGGGTTCGCTAATTCCAAATTAACGAATTTGTCGTTGCGACGTAATTAAATAATTATGCCTAGCAAAATCACTATTCACGTCGCTTAACGAATTAATTCTAAATTAACTCGTTCGCCCGAATTAAAATCTAATTTCAATTCTGTCGAAATCCAATTTCTTATAATATATCGAATATATTATTTATCGATTAATTCCAAATTAATCGTTTTCTCTCTTTTATTAATATTTTATCCCAGATAAAATATCTCTGTAATTAATCCCAGATTAATTTTCTCTCTCATTTAATTAATCCCAGATTAATAAAGTGCGAGTCATACGTCATCGGTGAATCTTCGGGAAGCGACCCATGAGATTCCCGGATATGTTGGCAGTAAATTCGGTCGTTGGACTATCCGAACACGTACGTACCTAGTACTATATTTTTACCGATTTACAAGACAAGGTTGGCTTCTAGCAAAGCACCATGCCTACCCAATTCTCCAGAAATATCTTTACAGGCATAAGTGATATATATCAGGCGTAGTATACATTGTATTGCGTATTTCGATCCAGTATCAGATGTCACATGCTAGGCCTGGGGCTGGAATTGTGTCTGCCCCGTACGAAGCACATAACGGATCTCTGGTAACTAGTCTCTATAATCGGATAAACATGACCTAGTAATAATATCCCGATAGCTGCAGCATATAAAAGAACAAGTTTCGTATCCTACGTGATCATCATCTCCACTATTACTGGAGTGATACTTCCATCTCGACATCACGCCCAATACACTACGATTCTCAATATACCCAGAAGAGGCGTACACAGAACCTGTTAAAGCCCTGGACGACCAAAACCAAAGTACATTGATTGTCGCAAGTATCAGCTATGCAAGTCTCAGGTTAAGACCAAATACATCTACCATGATTCAGACTTCCATAGACACATAGTAATACTACCAATGGAATTCTGAGGGGTCTATCCAGAGCGAAGTTGTTTTCCCTACCATCGGTAAAACACAACCTCCTACTACACTTGCATGAGTATCTTATACCCAAATATATGAGAACTATGTCGTTATGCTCCCACAACGCGCACAAGTGTAATACTAGTCTATTCCGCATTATCGATGTCCAATCTCGATAATACTATGACTAGAGATATTTAATGATTAAACCTTTATTGATTGATACTGTCTCATATAATCTCAATTCGGAACTAATCATATGGACCTTCTACCATTTATACATCTTGGTGATCTAATCACAAATGATAAAAGAGCAATTTCCTTTGTCACATAGTTAATTTGTACAACAACACCATGATCTGTACAAATAGTGACGCTATGAGTCATAATTGTCCAACAATCTCCCACTTGGCCTATAGCCAGTCACTCAAGTGTCTTACACCCCGAACTATGTACGGTTCGCTCAAACTTCTGCTGAGGAAATGCTTTCGTCAGCGGATTTGCATAATTATCATCTGATGCGATTTATTCGATCATCACATCGCCACGATGTATGATCCGAACGAATCAGATGTATAATTGAAGTATATATCTGGATCGTTGATGAGACCATTAATTCTTTAGCCTGTGCTGAAGCCTAGCTCAGCTGCTAACAGAACTATATCTAATCTAATTAGATTTATTATCGACCCAAATGGCTTCTATTGCTGCCTCAGCTGCAGCAATAACCCGCTTTTGTTGTTTATTCAGTAACAGTATCTTGCTTGGAAGATTTCCAACTCACTGTTCCGTTATTCAAATTGTATAGTACCGTTGTTACGACTTATAGTCGTTTTTATCGGTTTGGAAACTTACAGTAGTGAACTCAGTCACTTCAAGTTCTCCTTCTCCATAGTTTAAGACAGCATCCTTAGTTCGCCTAAGATACTAAAGGATGTTCTTAACATCAATCCAGTGACTATCACTTGGATTGGCCCGATTGTGACCTTCATATGCTCAAAGCGTATGAGACACCAGGTCGCGTACATTTTTCAATGCACGAGTTCTCGGAGAGTGCTAACAACTTTAAATCTATCCCAATAGATCTTTATTCCTAGAATAAAGGTTGTTTCTCCCAAGAATTCTACGGATAATTTTCTTGAAAGCCAAGCTTTCACCGATTGTATTATGGGAATATCATTTCCAAGAAATGATATGTTATCATTTTTAGGACAATCACTGTCAGTGCGCTCCCACTAACCTCCTTATATACACAAGAATCATTTTCGTTTTGAATTAAATCATACACTATTATGATTACATCAAAACGATAATTCTAAGAACTCAATGCTTGCTTCAATCTTATCCATGGATCGAATAACCTGCAAACCTTGTTTGCTAGTTTTGGTACGACAAAATCGTCAGGATGTTGTAAACATCCTCCTAAAGGTTTCCGTCAAGGAAAACAGCTTTGACGTTCCTGATGCCATATTTCATAAATGAAACATGTAGCATTAGCAAGCATTATCCAAATGGATTTACCATGGCAACATGTAAAAGGTTTCGTCGTAATCGACATAATGTTAATAACGATACCTTCGCTACAAGCCTAGCTTAGTACGTTGGTATGTTGCCATCCATGTATGTCTTCCTTGAAGACTAATATAGTACCAATAGGCACAATGCCTTTCGGTACAACAACTAGTTCCAAACTTGGTTGGTATACATGGAATCCATTTTGGATATCATGGCACTTTGCCATAATAAGGAGTCGATACCTTGTATCACTTCCTCATACGTAGTCAGTTCGTGTTCCTCAATAAGATTGACATCTTTATGAGGTGAGATCAGAAACCCATACCCCAGGTTGTTTTCTGACTCTCTCCGACTTACGCAGTTCTTGTGTATTCAAAGATTACTGGTATAGTTTCATCCTTGATGAACTATTTTGTGTTCCATTAGGAATCAGTGCCTGGAATATTATTACTCCGATTTTTCATCGAGTTTTACTATCCTCCCACTTACCACTGCATATCGATATTCCTCTTAGGAAAACCGCATGGCGAGCAACAATTACATTGTTCTCTTGTGAGTTGTATAAGTACTATACTTTGGTTTCCCTAGAATAACCTACAACTTAGGCACTTATCCAATTTGGGTTCTAGTTTGGTATCATCCAAACGTATGCCTTGCATACCCAAATCTTCAGGAATGAGAAAACCTAGTTTCTTTACTGTTCATATCTAATATGAAGTCTGTCTAACAGATTTTATGGAACCTTATTCAAAATAAGTTATGCACTGTTAAATGTGTATCCGTTGAAGGAAATGGTAGCTCAGAGCGACTCATGATTAACCTTATCATGTCCAACAAGATTCGGTTTCTTGCTCGGACACACCGTCAAATTGACGTGTTCCGTGAGGAGTCCTCATTGAAAGAATACTATACTCTTTCACGTATTTGAGAAACTTATTGCTTAAGTATTTTCATCATGGTCTAACCATGACAGTATTAATACTTTAGCCGATCTGTTTGTTTACTTCGTGTCAAAACTCTAAAAGTTTCTGATTTGTGTTTCAAAGGAAACACATAACCATAACGCGATGCCACATCCGTAAAGGTCACGAAATATTCATATCCACCTCTAGCCTAGCTAGATATGGGCCCACTTACGTCACTATGACCAAGGGCTAATAGATCGATGGCACTTGCACTTTTACCAAGTAAAAGTGTTTCAGGCACTTTGCCTAATAAACTAGATTCGTAGACATTATTTGAATAGAATCAAATATGTCCTAGTACCCACTCTTCAAAATTGTGGATATACGAGTCTTGTTTAATTGTGTCCCAGACAACAACGCCACTTATAAGTTCAACTGATTTATTCAGTTCGAGCTTATTTGTTTGTCATGTTATATGTGTGAGATTGATTTATATTCAAAATATAAATGTTGTTATTCACATCTAATGTGTTTATCTCAATATCATCTTTATATAATAAAACACTTTTGTGTTCTAGAATATAAAGGTATACCCGCAATGGGTTAAACCCTGATATAGAGATAATGTTTCTAGTCAAACTAGTTACATTTTAACATTTTCCTAATTTAAGTACACACCCGAAGGCAGTTCCTAAACTTAGGTTTCTATGGTTAAAACAGCGACTTTAGTCCCGTTCTCAATTCGCAGATAAATCTCAACTGAAGTCAATATCATGCTCATAGCAGATTCTGCACACCAGTACATATTTATGTACCACATCCAGTATCTAAAATCCAATTTTAATACTAGTAGTGAACATGTTTATGACAAACATATTTGAAGTCGGAGCCTTGCCCGTCTTCAATTCCTTCATGTCTGCCTTGTCTATACGGATGTCACGCTTCCTTGTCCCCGTTTGCCACAATTTAGGCAAACATCTTGGTATATGTCCTATGTCTTCCCAGAAGATTATAATGATTTTGCCTTTACCCATTTTTCACACTCCAGAAGTCTTTGGCCAAGCCTTGGCCTTCTAGAATATCGAAGTAAGGTGCGCCTGCGCTTATTGCCTTATTGCAAACTTTGGCTTTGTCTCATTGAGTATAGCCATTAACTCTCCAAGAGTTTACTATTGCAATTAAGTACTTCTAAGATCTAAGGATAGATATATGAATATCCTTCAATTTCATTTTCATACTATAAGGATCTAATCCTTAGTTCTGACTAAGAAATTAAGGAGTCTATTTGGCAAGCATAATGTATTAAGCACTAAAGTTATCATCACATGAATCTTCCAAAGATCATGCTCTACTATTTGCTTAACTCCGGGCTTAGGTCTAAGATGTTATTTTATCAAATAAAATAACTGTTTTGTTTTCAGGACTATCCTGAGACATTATTCCCAATTTGAAAATTAAAGTCGTTTAAATACATTTTCACCCAGGATTATGTTTTAAACACTAATCTTTCAATTATCTTGATTCTAATAGTCCAACTATTTAATCAACGATTTTAGGTACTATTGATTATATTGATTACTATAGTCCAACTATAATTTAATTGATTAAATTCAATTATATTGATTACTATAATCCAATTATAAAATCAACTATTAATTGAAATGGTTAATTCAAATATATTGATTACTATAATCCAATTATATAATCAACTATAAATGAAATAGTTTGAATACAGTCCAACTGTCAATTAAAACAACATTAAATATTAGTCCAACTAATAAATAATTTATTTATGACGAAATATTTGAAATGAGCGCGTATGGCAAGTAATTAAACGAATATTAAAAATTTAATACTTGCCTCCCACTATTTTTCGGTGAGCCTCTAACCCTCTGTGGAGCACTCGGGAAACCTTGTTTCCTAGTGGGCTAGGATCCCGTTAAATAACACACAATCTTGACTTTGGCCAACAAATTGTATGATAATTAACTAGGTAGATCTCTAAGATCAATTGGATCTCATCCAATTCCTAGATCCAATAGGTGGACATCCAAGTCCGAAACATATATCCTATATATGCCAATATATCCAATATATTGCCTAACCTTTTTCCTCTGAATCAACTAAGCCTTGGCTTTGGCACAACAAACTTAGTGATCCCAGTTAAGCGGAACCCATTGACCATGGAAAGCTTCGTAATCAATGTCGATGGACAAGAAGTGATCTTGACTTTGGCCAACAAATCACAAATTGGACAAGACACCGATATGGAACAAATCCTTCATGATTCAAACACATCCTCGACGGACAAAGGTCTTGACTTTGGCCAACAGCCAATGCCAGTCTTGGATCTTGAGTAAGAATCACTCAATGGAAGGAAAAACGCTTAATATGATGTTGAGGGTTTTTCGCGTGCAATTGGCAACCAATTAATTATCTTTGTTAAGGTCTCATCATCATACACCCTTAAACATGCATTCTAAATACATAATAAGGCGCATATAAATAAATAATAATGATATGCGGATGGATACTTTACACATTGTTCCTAGAACAAATCTCTCCCTTTCCTCTCTCCCGCTAGCACATGTATTACTTCTACCCGTTACATAACACTTCTAAAGAAACCTCATTTACATTGAGGGGAATATGTGAGAAGAGAAATACAAAGAGTAAGGAGGTAATAGGCTGGACACGCAGGTCCAATTAATAAATTCTAAATTTATTACAACAATTTCCAAAATTGCCCTCACTCATCTAATATCCATCTGATATACATTATTCATACATCGCAACCATGTATTCACACAAGCATTTTATCAATCAATCTAATCCAATTAATTAATCTGAAAATTAATGACCATCCAATGTTCAAACAACGATTTGATTTTGCGCGAGTCCGACTCGTTTTGTGAATAAGTACTCAAAGTATGAATTCTTGAATTAAATTAAACTACAACATTAAATCCAATTTAATTTGTATTTAATACTAATTCCATATTTAATTCCAAATTAAATATCTACACTTTTTAATGTACATTTTCGACTTAGATTCCAAATCTAATCGTTACGGGTCTCAAAGCCCGATTAACATCCAATGTCAATTTAATTTAAAGTCCAATGGGCTTTTAATTAATTTATAAGGCATGGACTTTTGGTCAATATGGGTCAAACCCAAATACCAAAGCCCATTAAAGGAATCACCCTTATATGCCAAGAAACCAATTTAGGCCCATTAGGCCCAATTAAAGTTAAATGTCCATTAGTCATAATTGGACTTTATGGATGCGGTTTTGGGCCCAATTGGATCCAACCAATTTAGCCTAAACCTAACTTGGTACAACCAAGCCCATTGAAGCCCAATTACAACTTTACAAGCCCAATTTCCAAAATAGGCCCAATTAATTAAATTACCAAATTCCAAATTTTATAACTCAATTAACCAAAGTGTATTGTCATAATTAATTACCCAAATTAACATTTCCAAAAAAAAAAATTTGTACAATTAATTATGCTCAACATGATCAAAACATGTCCAACACATTTTAATCAAAATCAAACCCATTTCATGCTTCAATACTCACGGCATTTTGGGGTTATTTATGTCTGATTCAGTTTCAATCCAATTAAATCCACAATCAACATTAAATCAACATTTCCCAAATGATTTTAACTCATTCAATGATCAAAAATCAAAAAATACCATGATATTAGGGTCCGTTGGTATTCGGCCAAGCCAACCCAAATCGGGGAAAATTGTTCCAAATCAATTTTCATGAAATTGATCACATCCAACTTCAATTAAACATCATTCAAGCATACTCAATCAAACAATTTCATCAAATCATGCTCAAATAGATTTTACCCAATTTTAACCCTAAATCATTTTCATGCTCAATTAGGCTCATAGATACAATTGTTGGGTTTTTCTAAGCATCCCAAGATCATATCAAGCAATGAAAATACATGTAAATACTTAAGAAGTACGGTGGAAACATACTTACATTGATCGGTTTGGATACGACGAAGAAAAATCTTTTCCTCCAAGGTGATGAAGCTCTCGGCATTGGGCAGTTTTTGTTTCCTCAAAATTCGGCCAACCTCTATGGATGTCCTCCATTAAATCTCCAAGCTCCAAACTTTCAATGACAATTCCATGCTCATGAAATTAGTTCCCTATCACCTTAGGATGATCCTTAAGTGTGCTAGCACAAGAAAATTGCCACAATTTTCTCTTTAGCTTCTCCTTTTACTCGGCCAAGCAAGAAACAAGAAGAAGAATGGCTTCAAAAGCCGAATGGGAGAGAGGGAGGGAAATGGTTCCAAACCGTGAGTTATGAAGAAAGAGAGAGGAAAGTGTGTTTATGTATTTGGTTTATTTTTATTTCCAAAACAAAAACCAAAACAATTACCATTTTCAAAAGTCAAAGGCATTAATGCCAACAACCATTCCATCACTCATGACAAGTTGTCAAATCACTCAAAGTGACTAGACATCACATCAATCGATTGACTAGTGATTTGACGCTTGATGTGACTTGTGGGCCGTACTTGAATTCGAAATGCGAGTGCGCCCGCAAACACTCTCGGGCTCGAGTTCGCTAATTCCAAATTAACGAATCTTTTGTTGCGTCGTAATTAAATAATTATGCCTAGCAAAATCACTATTCACGTCGCTTACGAATTAATTCTAAATTAACTTGTTCGCCCGAATTAAAATCTAATTTCAATTCCGTGTCGAAATCTAATTTCTTATAATATATCGAATATATTATTTTATCGATTAATTCCAAATTAATCGTTTTCTCTCTTTTATTAATTTTTATCCCAGATAAAATATCTCCGTAATTAATCCCAGATTAATTTTCTCTCTCATTTAATTAATCCCAGATTAATAAAGTGCGAGTCATACGTCATCGGTGAATCTTCGGGAAGCGACCCATGAGATCCGCGTATATGTTGGCAGTAAATTCATTAGTCGGACTATCCGAACACGTACGTACCTAGTACTACATTTTTACCGATTTACAAGACAATGTTGGCTTATAGCAAAACGCCATGCCTACCCAATTCTCCAGAAATATCCTTACAGGAATAAGTGATATATATCAGGCGTAGTATACATAGTATTGGGTATTTCGATCCAGTATCGGATGTCACATGTTAGGCCTGGGGCTGGAATTGTGTCTGCCCCGTACAAAGCACATATCGGATCTCTGGTAACTAGTCTCTATAATCGGATAAACATGACCTAGTCATAATATCCCGATAGCTGCAGCATATAAGAGAACAAGTTTCGTATCGTACGTGATCAATATCTCCATTATTACTGGAGTGATACTTCCATCTCGACATCACACCCAATACACTACGATTCTCAATATACCCAGAAGAGGCGTACAAAGAACCTGTTAAAGCCCTGGACGACCAAAACCAAAGTATATTGATTGTCGCATGTATTAGCGGTTCAAGTCTCAGGTTAAGACCAAATACACCTACCCTGATTCGGACTTCCATAGACACATAGTAATACTACCAATGGAATTCCGAGGGGTCTATCCAGAGCGAAGCTGTTTTCCGTACCATCGGTAAAACACAACCTCCTACTACGCTTGCATGAGTATCCTATACCCAAATATATGAGAACTATACTGTTATGCTCCTACAACGCGCACAAGTGTAATACTAGTCTATTCCGCATTATCGATGTCCAATCTTGATAATACTACGACTAGGGATATTTAATGATTAAACCTTTATGGATTGCTACTGTCTCATATCATCTCAATCCAGAACTAATCATATGGACTGGATCAAGAAAACGCCACGAGGACATAATCCCTCCTCGTGCTATGCTTCTCACGGATCCGAATGACCGAATAGGTAGGGATCAAGGAGTGTCCGAAACATTAAGGGCATGCTCCTCCTTATGCTCGGTAACACTGGAGCAAGCAAACGCCACGAGGGCATAATCCCTCCTCGTGCTATGCTTCTCCCGGATCCGTTGGTCAGACAAAACGTATGGGAACACACTCCCTGCGGCCGTATTTCCCCAGCTGGCGAGGCCAGCCATATTACGGGGGCACTCCCTCCCCGCGATTACCATCTCGAAATATCCCTTATTAATGCAAGTCATAGGGTAGTTCTGCTCCAACTTCGGGGGTTTGACTCTACTACGAAAGGCTTCGCGTGCTCCCTTATGCGCTTCATCCCTTGATGCAGTCCTGATTCTCAAAAATGAAATGAGTTAGGTCGGAGCACTTCTGCCCGGGGTTTTATGGTAGCACTTGTGATTGGTATGTCACGGGTTTGGTGCCTTTCCTGATCCTAGATCATCCCTTCACGTCGAGTATGTCCCCGAAATACTGAATATGACTTTCAAGTCTAATTTGAAAAAGCGAGTGAAGATTTTCTTAACTGGAAAAAAAATTTAGTCATATTTGGGGACATACTGCCCTTCCTACAACTCTCAGTGGGATATTTTGGGAGAGGGTTTATTTGATCTCCTAACCCCTGTCGGGTTGTTTAAAAAATAAATAAAGAAAAAACCTATTGGAAGTACTTCCTCAACATCTCGGCATTCCAAGGCTTTTTTAGCCGTGTGCCGTCCAGCTGTTCCAAAGTATAGGCACCCGGCCTTACTACTTCCATAATTCTATAGGGTACTTCCCACTTGGCAGCTAGCGAACCTTCCTCCGGCCTTCAAGTGTTCAAGGTGATCCTTCGCAACACCAAGTCACTTGGAGAAAAACACGGGTCCGAACTTTTTTATTGTAGAAACGGGTCATTCTTTGTTGATAGACTCCTGTCTTCATAGCCGACTTCTCCCTCTTTTCTTCGATCAGGTCGAGATGACTTTTGATGAGTTCTTCATTCTGTCCGTCCTTATAATGCTGGACCCAGTGGGTAGTCATTCCGATCTCTGCTGGAATAACCGCTTCGCATCCGTATGATAATGAAAACGGAGTTTCCCCTGTGGAATCCTTACAGGTCGTCCGGTGTGCCCACAACACCTCCGGTAACTCCTCGACCCATAAGCTCTTGCAGGCTTTGAGCCGAGCTTTAAGATTGGATTTGATGGTCTTGTTTGTCGCCTCTACCTGCCCGTTAGACTTGGGATGGGCAGGTGAGGCGAATCTTAAGGCGATCTAGAGGTCTTCACAGAGCTTCCTGAAACCTTTACTATCGAACTATTTTCCGTTATCGGTGATGACAGCCCGATGAATTCAGAACCTGCATACCGTCCTGATGCATGGTCGGCCAGTAGAACCATTGTCTTAAAGCTTTAAAGGCAATTGATTGTCCTCCGTCGTGACTCCCACAGATTCCCACATGAATTTCCCTGAGCACATAGTCAGCCTCATCTTCTGCTAAACATCTCAGAAGGGGTACCGTATAGCCCATTCGGTATAACACCCTTCGATCATGGATAACTTGGTGCTTTTGAATTTCAGTTTTCTGGCTTCCTTTTTATCTTCAGGTGTCTCCCCGGTCTCCAGATATCTCCTGACTGGTTGCATCCATGAAGATTTTCTTTCCATATCCAATACTTCTACCTCGAGCTCTCCTACACTTTTTTCTCGGAGGCATATCAGATGGACTATTCTGGGATTTTCTGCCTTTATCGAAGATGCGAGCCATGCCAGAGAGTCTGCCTCACAGTTTTTTTCCCGACCGACTTGCTCAAAACGCACGTTCCCTATTTTCCCCACCAACCTTCTTACCTCATCTAAATAGGCTATCATACTTTGCTCCATGGCTTGGAATTCTCCTTTCAGCTGCTGAACAGCCAGCTGATAGTCTCTTCTTACAACTACGTCGTGGACGCCCATCACCGTGCATAACCTTAAACCGGCTAAAATTACCTCATATTCTGCCTCATTGTTTGTGGCCTCGAAGGCGAATCTTAAGGCGAACAATACTTCTTCACATTTACCGTTTTCAATACGATTCCGGCCCCATTACCTTGTGAGCTCGCAGATCCGTCTACTGACATCCCCCATTTGTCTTCCCCTACGGTCAGAATTTGGGGTTCTGTGAATTCAGCAACAAAGTCTGCCAGAGCCTGCCCTTTTACCGCTGCCATTGGGAGGTAAGAAATGTCGTGTTCACTCAACTCTACCGACCACTTCATTAACCTGCCCGAGACTTCTGGTTTTTGCAGAATCTGCCTTAAAGGATAATCGGTATAAACCCCATTAGGATGGGCCTAGAAGTAAGGTCGTAACTTCTGGGCCGTAGTGATTAACGACAAGGCGACCAGCTCATGTGCTGGATATCTGGTCTCAACATCTAGTAAAGCTTTGCTAACATAATGCAATGGCCTTTGAACCTTATCGGCCTCTTGCACTAATACCGAACTTACTGCATGCTCCGAAACAGCTAAATATAAGTATAAGGTCTCACCTGGGGACGGCTTTGCTAGAAGTGGGGGCTGCGTCAGGTATTGTTTTAACTGTAGGAAGGCCTCCTCGCATTCTGGCTTCCAGTTGACTTTTTTTTTGCCTTCTTGACGACTTTGAAGAAGGGGTGGCACTTGTCGGTTGCTCGGGAAATAAATCGATTGAGCGCGGCCACCCTACCGGTCAAGCTTTTCACTTCTTTTATCGTCCTGGGAGATTTTAAGTCCAGAACGGCTTGGATTTTCTGTGGATTTGCTTCTATGCCTCGAGAGCTTACCATATAGCCCAAGAACTTTCCCGAGGCCACTCCGAAAGCACACTTCTCCAGGTTGAGCTTTAAATTATTCTTCATCAGCAATTCAAAGGTTTTCTTCAGATCGGCCACGTGACACTCTGGCTCCTTAGACATTGTTATCATATCATCAACATATACAAGCATCGATGTGCCGATGAGTGGCTTGAAAATCTTGTTCACCAGCGTCTGAAAGGTTGCCCCCACATTTTTCAATCCGAAGGGCATTACTTTATAACAGTAAAGCCTCTGATCAGTAAAAAATGTCGTCTTCTCCTCGTCCTCAAGATGCATCTTGACCTAGTCCTATCCCGAGAAGGTATCCATAAAGCTTAGCAGTCCCTGGCAAGCCGTCGAATCCACCAACTGATCTACGTTGGTAGTGGGAAGCTGTCTTTCGGGCACGCTTTGTTGAGGTCGGTGAAATCCACGCACATCCTCCACTTTTCGTTGGATTTCTTTACTAATACCACATTCGATACCCCACTCCGGGTATTTCACTTCTCTGAAAAAACCAGCTTTCAACAATTTTTCTACCTCGGTAGCCATTGCCCTGCACCGTTCCTGGTTAACGACTCTTCTTTTTTGCTTGACCGGTTTGTTTGATGGGTTTACTGCCAAACGATGATTGACGAACTTCGGATCAATCCCGGGCATATCGTCATGCCCCCATGCAAAGATGTCCGGGTACTCCTTTAGACACTTCAGCAGGTCCTGTTTCAGGACCTCGTCTGAGTCTCCCCCTATTTTTACACTCTTCCCAGGTCCGAAAAGTTCTATCACTTCTAATTCTTCGACTGCCCCTAGCAGGGAACCTTTCTTTGGCCGAAGACCTGGATCTTTATTTGCTTCTTCCCCATATTCATTCCCTTGCCTTTTCCGGGTACCCGCTTCAATGCAGAGGGTTTCATGTGAGAGGGTGGCAAAATAGCTCCGAGCCACCTTCTGACTCCCGCACATGAATCCAATCCCTTCCCGGGTGGGGAACTTAAACTTTAAGTAATAGCAAGACATTGCAGCCTTTGTCTTCATCATGAAAGGCCGACCAACAATGACTAGGTAACTGCTCATGCAATCCCACCGTGAAATTTATCATAATCGTCCGAGTCCGGGGACGGGTTTCGATCATCATTGCCGATTGTATCCTTCCCAATGGGATAGCCGTTGAGCCCCCGAAGCCGTATAGGGGAGTCCCATCGTCGGTCAGAGTCGCATACTTCACACCAAGGCCGTCCAAAGATAGGATCTACTAGGATTCTGTCTACCTCAGAACCGCCGATTGTCGCCTTGATTATTAATGCATCATCGTGGGGGAAATTCACCCCTCGAGCATCCTCATCCGTGAACATTATTGGCACTGACCGACCACCTTGTATTTCTGAGGCCCGTTCTGTTTCTAACACTTCCAACCCCCGAGTTCGACTATAGTTTTTTCTTGATCGGTTAGAGTCCCCGGCCAGTGTCTTTCCCCCTGCAATGGTGTTCACATGTCGGCAATGCGCTCTCTGCCTAGCCGTCATAACTTCATGGTCAATATATTTATTCAGATACCCATTCTGTGATAGGTCTTCCATTTTCTCCCGCAAGTCTTTGCATCCATCTGTTGTATGTCCCCTCAAAATATGATGCACGCAATATGATTTATTATTCCTCCTGTCTGGCGGGAATCTCCTGAGGTCAGGTTCTATCAAGAGACATTTTCCCTGGATTTCCATGACGATTTGCCCCAGTGGTTTATTCAGAGTAATGTATGCCTCTTCCCCGGCCACATGGTTCACCTGGGTCGAGATTCTCTTTTCCTGGTCATCCCGAGGTACCGGCTTGAATTCCCTTCGCCTCGGAGGTGGTTTTTTGAACTCCCTGTCTGGCATGCGAGGAGCTTCTGCCCTCATCGCCCTCTCTCTGATAGCTGTCCCCCTTCGGGTAATTCTCTCTTTATCTTCCAACAAAACAAACTTCCGGGCTGTTTCCAGAGCGGTGGCATAATCCGATGTACCCTGGATCCTCAGGTGAGTCCAAAACTTTCCGATCTTTAAGGCTGCCTTTAAGCTCTCCAAGGCCTCGAGCGACTCATATCCTCCGACCTCGAGCACCATGCTATGGTATCGCTCAATGAAAGCCTTTAGGGGTTCATCGTCCCCATGTTTCATGAGCCTCAATTCCCCAATTATCTTCTTTGGGACGCAGGCCCCCTTGAAGTGCCGAACAAATGACTTCATTAGTTGCACGAAGCTTCCGATGCTCCCTGGGGCTAGACTTTTGAACCACAGAATGGCAGATCCCCCCAAGGTTAGGGGGAATACTTTGCAAACGGCATCCCCTACTACTTCTTGGACCTCCGTCAACAGGACAAAACTCTCAATATGGGATTTTGGATCAGTGTGGCCTTTGTAGGGCGTCATGGACAACATGTTGAATCGTCTTGGGAACTTTACCGACCTTATTTCTTCTGTGAATGGAGATTCAACCTCGCCGTCCCGAGCATCTCATGTGTCCGTTTTGAGGTTCACTCCCCACTTGGCCATTTCTTTTCTTAACCAAGATTTTATATTGCCATCTGTGTTACCGTACCGCCTCCTGCGAACTTCTTTCCGTCTGTCACCCCAGGTGCGGCGTTCCTCATGGCTTGAGATTTCCCGTCCAGTTTCACCATCCTTCCTATCTCCTATTCTGGTGTCGCGGGGGCCATCATAGGAAGAATTTGGCGACCTTCTCCCCTCTTCTTCTTCCCACGTATCCTCCGTTTGTAAATCTTTTTCTACCACTACGGACCTCATCCCGTAGGGACCCTTCCTCCTCGGTTCATCGTCATCACTCACATCTGCGACCATTTTTCCTTTCGCTATTTTGCCTCTCCTCCGACTGGCTCAAAATCAAACCCTTTCAAGTCTCTCATTATTCGTCTATTCCATCCTCTCTAGTCTGTTCATCATGGATTTCAAAAGGATTTGATTTTCCTCCCTATCTTTCCTCATATTTTCCTCCATCTTCTCCATCCATTCCGCTGTTGAACTCCCTGACGACTGGTGATTTCCATCTTCTGCCATCGTCTTATCATGCGAGCTGCTTTTCGTTGATTCCCCACAGACGGCGCCAACTGTTGACGGCGGATTTTGTTCTCTGGGGCAATAAGGGTTTTTTACTCCCGAGACAATCCTCCTCCAATTGTGAATTTGTTTTGTTTATGGGAAACCAAAAATAAATTTGGCAAAAGATAAGTAAATTCACCAATCAACAAAGAGATTTAACGTGGTTCGGCGGATCGGATCCAACCTACATCCACGGGCACAGAACGGACGGTGTTTTATTACCGAAATGTGTTTCTCTGATCTGTTTTGTGTTTACAAGTCTAATTCTCTCTTGTTCTCTTCTTAACTCTAACTTACAAGCACGCTTTCCCCTCCTATTTATAATAGCAAAGAAACTGTTTTCCTTTTCCCATAAGAATTCTTAGTCGAAACTACAATTCATTTCCTTTATCCTATTAGAACACTGAATTATCAACTTTTCCCCATGAAAGTAGAATAACTTATCTTTTTATCCGTAAAAATATGATGTCTTATCTTCTGGAGCATATCTCGCCATATCCTCGGTCTTCATGAGGTCGGTCACAATGGTCTTTTGAACTGAGAATGCTGCTATCGATCTGATAATGCCCAACCATCCGGTCTGGAGTGGTCGGTTACCGATCATAAAGTGCTCGACCCCCTACTGTTGGCTTTTAGTGGTCGGGTCGGCATTAATAATCATGATCAAGAAGGGAATTACTTTTTTACCCATGCCGTACTGCTTAAATATCATAGGGCCTGAAAATACCGCCAACAATGTGTATATAATATTATTGGGCCCTTCTGGAACAAACCTTGGACGTGAAAAAGGAAGCAAATTTTAGACTGATTTAATTCTAGAAAAATTGTGAAGAATTATTATTATTTTTTTTGGCTCCCTTCAGCTCGAGAGGAGGAGAAAAATAGGGAAGGTTCATGAGGCAAAAACGTGGGCCACTTATATTAGATTTTTATCAATAAAATATTAATATCCAATTTCACACATGTTAAAAAATGTTGAGCAAAATTCGTAGCTGAGCAGTACACCTTCGGTAATTCATGATTTTGACTTGATTCTGTTCTGCATTTGGGAAAATGATCAACATAAAAGTTGTAGGTCTTGGTCTAAGCTTTCTGACGATATAAAATTCACTAAAATCAGACATCATATGAAAACGTTACGGCTAATATATCGAAGGCTATTCGGATCGCGTTAAAATTTAAATGCACATTAAAACTGAAAAATTTCCACTTTGTGTTTCCAAAATAATTTATATAAGTAATAACATGCTAATGATGCACATTTGAATTCTTAAAGATGCCACACAACACACGAATAATGTTCGTAATTGTACCACTAAAATCAGGTTATTACATATTATCTCTCTTATATTAATATTATATAATTTTTTATTTCACATGGTCTATCATTACTTATAATTATTTATCTATTAAAATCTTATAACTAAAGTGGGCCCCTTCATTTTGATTAATATTATATAACCTTATTTTTGTTTGAAGAGTCTTTTGGAAGAGATCTTATTTTTTTACTTTTCAATTTGCTACATAGGTAATCAAATAAATATTTGACGAGTGAAATTAGATGAGTCTTTTGGAGTTGCTCTTATATCACTTGTTGTTGTTTTTTTGAAGCTTGAATACAGATATATGAATGACATGTTTATTTTTTAATGTCTAAAATAAATGTAAGTTGTTTGTTTTTATAAACAAAAAAAACATCTAAAATATGATATTGTGACATTTATATCCTTATAAATATGATATATAATTGTTATAGATTCTTAAGTTACATAATTGGTAAGTAAAATTTATATATTAATATATATACACAAATTAATTGATAATAAGTTGGTAACACCCACCATAACACTTTAATTAATATAAAAAAAATAAAATGTATTTGCTTTATTTTACATATAAAATTATTTATCTATGCATGTGATTTTTTTTTTTGGCTTAATCATATAAACTACATAAAAACTTATTTAACAATTAAAATATAAAATGTGCTATCAACATTTTAAAATTAGAAATTAAAAAGAATGATTATATATAATAACAATAGAATAAAAATATATATAACTATAATTTGGAAATAAATAAATTATAACGTGGTATATTTGATATTTTGAAATTAAATAACCAATAAAGATATCATATTTAATGTAAAGTTATAAAATCTAATTTCTATTAAGACAAAATGTCTTAGAATAAGTGTTTTTTTTTTAAACAACCTAAAAAATAACAAATGTCTTAAAATAAGTCATATTAAGAATTAAGACAAAACAAATAACACCTACGTCTGGCTTTTTCATTCTTTCAATTCCAATAAAAATATTTCTAAAGACTAGAATGTTTTCAATTATTATTATTATTTTTTTAAAAATTCTACTATGCTACAGTGGCAGTGGCTAAGCCAGAAATTTGAATAGGGGCAAAATTTATTTTTTATAAAAAGTGTTAAATATTTTTCATTTTAATAAGGAAAAGAAAATCATCTCATTAATAAATCAAACTTTTTATTAATTTATAAGAAATATTTTAATAAAATTTTAGGTTGAGCGGGGGCAACTGCCCCACTGACATTTATGCTGCTCCACCAAACAACCCATAATATATTGTCACACATATTAAAATAATAAAATTCAACAAAATAGATGATAGTTATATATAATACAACTTCACATGTTATATACTTATTAGTTGATAATATTTATGGTTGATAACTTTCTTGTTTCACCCTACTTGGAACGAAGCAAATTGTTTGTCTTCAAAAAATAACGAAATGAGATCAGGATATTTTTTTTTTCGACTGAATAAATAAGACACGATCGAAATTGAAAAATCTCATTTCGTCCGGTCCAATTTTAAAAACTATCATATCACTCATACAAAAATACGAATTATTCATTTTCTAGAACAAGATAAGCCAAAAATATCTTATCTTTTGCTCTATTTTATTATTATTATTATTTTAAAATATTATGTTACAAATTTACAATCAAAAGTCATCGGATGTGTCACGATTTCACTATTAATGACGTTAATTGATTAAATATTAATTGAAATCGGCCTTGGCCTCTGAGGGACGGCCAATTGAGAACAAGTGGGGCCCTGTGCAGTTATGTGAGTAAGGGAGTGAGTGGAATTTCGAGATGGATTGGAGCAGCAAACAGCAACGTCTTGTGCTTCCACTCTTGTCAAAAGTATATCGGAATTTCTAAAGAGCTCATAGCCTATTAGAGGCTAGAGTTGAGCCTCCATTTCTGATAAGTTAGTCTAGCCGTTTTCAGTTACGTCAATATTTTCAGAATAAGATCGTGATTAAATCAATGATTTAAAATATTTAATAAGTTAATGATTCGATCTATTGAACAGTTTCGAAAAAATCAGCAGAATCGACCTATGTCATAAATAGTTTTTTTTTTAAATTAAAATTATAAAAAAATATTAAATTTTAGTTTTTGGTTTTAAAAATAAAAAATTGAACCAGTCCGGTTCGGTTCACCAATTTTGAACGATTTTTTGAAGATCAATTTTCACCCATTAACCAGACTGGGTTCACGACATGTTCGTGGTTTGATCGGCCTGTCGAGTCCGTTTTTCAAAACTATGGTTAAAGGTTTGAAACTTCAAAATACTATAGTTATATCTGGTACTGTATTTTTACATATGGTGAGATGATAAAATTACGTCTTGATAAAAACATAATTTTTAAGTGTTTAGTTAATGATAAAAAATTGAGATTATTGTTGAAAATTCTTCTAATATTAATAGGATGAACATGTCTTTTGGATGAGAGAGGTGCATGGGAGGGGTATAACCCTTCGGAGGGTTGCACCCTAACCCAAAGGGTGCCCTTAAGGCACCATTCCATGCCTTTTTAAAGAAGGCTACATGTTCATTCTCAACATAGAAATAGAAAAGCATTCGAATTTTTGTGTGTCAATTTTCCATTATTTTTAAGAGAGAGTTCCACCATATTTCAAGTTCAAACACTTGTTAAGAAGTGCTCCTTAAACAAGAAGTATCCAAGGAATCCTGGGAGAATATTGGCCATTTCGAATCCGTAAGCACCAGAGATGGAGGATAATAAGTTCTTAAGGACAGAGATATCTCGACTTGGATTTCGTGTTCATCATCATCTTCAAACTTCAAGTTTTAGGGTTTTGCTTAGATTCTTGGTTGTGATCTGTTTGTTTGCATGTTATTTTACTGTTTAATGACACAAAACTCACCTAAAACTTAAGAACTTATTAATTTAGTGTTGTTAGATAGTGATTCACATGCTAGGTTAGAAAATTTTCTGGGAAAATACTGTTTGTGCATGAAAAATACGTAGGGCGTTCGAACGAACGCGAAGACAAAAATCTGAAAATTCGTAAGAACGTTTGAACGCGTCTTCAAACGCAACTCGAACGCAAGCCTTCTGCCTAAGAACGTTCGAACGCGTATTCAAACGCAAATCGAACGCAAACCTTCTGACTTAGTTTGTTCAAACGCGACCTAAACGCAACTCGAACGCAAACTCTCTAGAATTATTCCATTCAAACGTGTTATAAAACGTTATAGGAACGTGAACTCTATGGAAACATTCCGTTCGAATGCGTTATAAAACGATACACGAACGTGAACTCTCTGGAACACTTTGTTCGAAAGCGTTCTCGAACGCAACACGAACATACACACACTGGACAGTCTCGTTCGAACGTAGATATGAACGCGACACTAACAAATTAGTCCTGAAATTGTTATAAACTGCAAAGACTTAGATTAATTTAAGTGTTCATAATATTAACTTAGTAAATCATATACTGAAACATAATAATCTTGGTAGTATAGATTTAAGTTATTATTAGGGTGTTCAATTATCACAAGCATACACATAGTGATAAAGTTGAAAATTGATTGTGTGTTGCAACTTGGGTGAGAATTTAAAGTGTAATCATACAAAAGTAATTCCATCCAATCTTGATTGACACTTACACATATATCTACACATATCTATACTGTATTGTGAAATTGAAAGTGAAATACTAAAGTTGAATTGCTAAGAGATTCTGTTGAGAAAGTGTTTAAGGATATTCTGTCAAAAAGGTGATAAGAGCCTAAATAGTCAAGGACTTAAGTGGTTACCCCGGACCCCCCTCGTCCTCTGGGAATATTCCTTATCTATTTTTCATAAGAAACCTTAGTCGGAATTCAAGGACTTGTGTTTATTGGTACTTATGTCCAATAGAACAACAAGTGGAAACTTGATATATCACTTGAGCAAGATCATTTGTTGATCGTTGTGCAAATTGTCTTTTGTAGACTAATTGACCCCTGTTGGTTTTCCAGTTACATATGGCTAGCGGAAACATCATAGTACCGGTCTCTCATGGAGAAAAACCGGAGAAGTTTTGTGGGTCAAACTTTAAACAGTGGAAGAGCAAAATGCTGTTCTACCTGACAACTCTGCAGTTGGCTACATACCTCAAAGATCCTCCAGAACCTGTGGAGGGTGAGTCGGAAATAGCCAAGCAACTGCGGGAAGAGACATGGTCGTCTCGCGACTTCTTATGCAAGAACTAACTTTTGGGTGGGCTTGACAATACCCTGTACAATGTATACCAAGACATGTCTTCTGTGAAGATTCTCTGGGAATCTCTCGAGAAGAAATACAAAACAGAGGATGCCGGTCAAAAGGAATTTTTCGTGGGTAGGTTCCTGGACTACAAGATGGTAGATTCAAGAACAGTGATGTCTCAGTTGGGTGAACTGCAATTGATCATTCATGAAATTCTAGATGAAGGTATGAAACTCTGTGAGACGTTTTAGGTTGCCACTATAATTAAGAAGTTGCCTCCATCATGGAAGGACTTCAGAAGCTATCTGAAACACAAAAAAGAAGCAGATGAGCCTTGAAGACCTCGGAGTTTGATTGAGAATTGAGGAGGACAACATGATATCCGAGAAGGCCAGCTACAAGACTATGGAGTCTAAGGCCAACATCGTTGATGGTGTAAAGGGTAGCAAGAAGAGAAAGTACAGTGGAGCTGACTCTTCCCAAGCTTACAAGAAGTTCAAGGGAAATTGCTACAACTGTGGAAAATGGCGGTCATATGGCAAAGGAATGCAGAAACAAGAAGACTCAGGACAAGGGCAAGAAAAAGAAAAATGAGGCCCATGTCACTGAAGGTACGCAGCTGACTGATGAGATCTCAGAGATGGACCTATCAGCAGTGGTAACCGAAGCCAACATAGTTGGGAATCCGAGAGAATGATGGGTAGACAATGAGGCTACTCGTCATATCTGTGCAGATAGAAAGATGTTTTCCTTGTATCCGAAGGTCGATGGCGGCGATCATCTGACAATGGGAAACTCGTCTACCTCTCAGGTGGTTGGACAAGGCACAGTGATTCTGAAGATGACATCCGGAAAAGAGCTTACATTGAAGAATGTACTGCATGTTCCAGATATTCGGAAGAATTTGGTCTCGAGCTCTCTCCTTAGTAAGGCTGATTTTAAGCTTGTTTTTCTTTCTGATAAATTTGTAATTACTAAGAATGAATATTGTTTCGTTCATGGAATTATTCACGAAACCACTGCTCCTTATTCGCCTCAACAAAACGGGATTGCTGAGCGCAAAAATCAAACTTTGAAGGAAATGATGAACGCCATGTTGACAAGTTCTGGTTTACCCCAGAACTTGTGTGGGGAAGCCTTGCTTTCCGTGAACTTTGTTCTAAACAAGCTTCCTCACATAAGATTGGATAAGACACCATATGAGTTGTGGAAATGTCACGTACCTTCATACAAATACTTCCTATAAATACCTAAAGTGTGGGGGTGTCTTGCCAAAGTGATGGTTCATAAACCTAAGAAGGTTAGAATATGACCTAAAACTGTTGACTGTATATTCATTGGATATGCTCGCAACAGTAGTGCGTATCGATTCTTGGTACACAAGTATGAAATTCCTGACATAAACCCGGATATGATAATTGAGTCAAGGAATGCGACATTTTTTAAGAGACTTTTCCTTGCAAGGAAAGACAAAGAACCGAGTCTCTCAAAAGAATGATTGATACTGTCAAAGATAGCGATCAGGTTGACCAAGAGTTAGATCAACGTACAAATGTTGAGACAATCGAACCTAGACATAGTAAGAGAGCTAGAACGTCTAAGTCATTTGGTCCCAATTTTCTGACATACTTGTTAGAAAATGAGCCTTAAAGCTACAAGAAAGCAATGTCTTCTCCAGAGGCACCTTTGTGGAAAGAGGCTATCAACAGTGAGATTGATTCCATCATACAGAACCATACTTGGGAGTTGGTTGATCTTCCTCCAGGTTGTAAGCCACTGGGCTACAAATGGATATTCAAACGGAAGATGAAACCGGATGGATCAATAGATAAGTACAAGGCTAGGCTTGTCATAAAATGTTATAGACAAAAGGAAGACCTTGATTACTTTGACACCTATTCACCAGTGACTCGTATCACATCGAGAAGAATGCTCGTAGCCATAACAGCTACATTTGGTCTTGAAATACATCAAATGGATGTAAAGACGGCATTCTTGAATGGTGAATTGGATGAGGAGATTTACATGGAACAACAGAAGGTTTCAATGTTCCTGGACAAGAACAGAAAATGTACAAACTTGTAAAATCCTTGTACGGATTAAAACAAGCACCTAAACAATGGCATGAGAAATTTCACAAAGAAATGTTGTCAAGTGGGTTCAAAACCAATGAGTGTGATAAGTGTGTGTACACTAAATCAACTCAAAAAGAATATGCCATTGTGTGTCTCTATGTAGACGATATGCTGATAATTGGTAGTAATCATGAAATGATTCAGTCTACCAAGAAAATGTTATCCTTCAGATTTGAAATGAAGGATTTAGGTGTTGCTGATGTGATCCTAGGAATCAAGATTTCTAGGACATCAGAATGATATATATTATCTCAGACTCATTATATTGAGAAGATACTTGAGAAATATAAAAAATGAGATCTAAATGTGGCTAGAACTCTTGTAGACCTAACTCTTCATCTATCAAAGAACACTGGTTTAAAAATCATCGGAAGTCTGATGTATCTCACGAATTGCACATGACATGATATCGCTCAAGCTGTGAACATGCTTAGTAGATATACGAGCAATCCAGGATATAACCACTGGAAAGCCATAGTAAGGGTTTTGAGGTATCTGAGAGAAACTTCAAAATATGGGCTACACTATGAGAGATATCTTGCTGTTCTAGAGGGATACAGTGATGCTAACTGGATATCTGATACAGTGGATTCGAAATCTACGAGTGGATTTATTTTCACACTTGGTAGTGCAGCCGTGTCATGGAAATCCTCGAGGCAAACATGTATTGCCCGGTCTACTATGGAATCAGAGTTCATAGCATTAGACAAAACAACGGAAGAAGCGGAATGGCTTCGAAACTTCCTGGAGGATATTGCTAGTTGGCCCAAACCGGTGCCAGCGATAAACATATATTGTGACAGCCAATCGGCTATTGGGAGAGCCCAAACTACAGTGTATAATGGTAAGTCTCGACACATACGTCAGAGACATAATACCATACGTCAACTGCTCTCAAGTGGCATAATATCGATCGATTATGTTAAGTCAAAGGAAAACCTAACGGATCCACTAACTAAAGGTTTACCTAGAGAGCAAGTTGAGAAGTCATCGAGGGGAATGGGCTTGAAGCCTATAAATTAAGAATTGTTACTGTGGAAATCCAACCTAGCTGACTGGAGATCCCAAGATCTAGGTTCAAAAGGGACAACTGAAACTTTGTGCAATTCAAAACAAGCACTGAAGAGTTTTGTACTCCTCTCATTCCGACAATGACGCCGAGTGCTGTCTGTCAAGGTTAGGATAAATTAAGGCTTTTAATGATCACTATATTAGGAGATGAGTCCTAATGGGGGTAAAGGCAGATTACCTCTTCATAGTAGATCACCTATTTCAAGTAAGAAGTGAGGCCGCTTCCATGGGAACTTTTAAAGGCGGGTTACCCTAAAGTACTTGATGAATCCAGGGCCGTTGTTCAGGGCCGAAATGAACACAACCGTAGAGCGCGAAATGGTCAAAGTAAAGCTGTGTGTTGGCAATTGTCTTGGTTTACACCAACGGCAGAACAGTTCAAGACTATGGGTCACTGGTTTGCCAAGTAAATCTGATTGTCATTCACTAGGAAAGGTTCAAGGCGAAAGCTACCTATTTCGATGCAGCTTTATTTCACGGTAACTCTCTCAAGTGTCTGCATGAATATTTGAAGAATTGTGGGGGATTGTTGAAAATTCTTCTAATATTAATAGGATGGACATGTCTTTTGGATGAGAGGGGTGCATGAGAGAGGTATAACCCTTCGGAGGGTTGCACCCCAACCCAAAGGGTTCCCTTAAGGCATCATTCCATGCCTTTATAAAGAAGGCTCCATGTTCATTCTCAACATAGAAATAGAAAATCATCCGAATTTTTGTGAGTTAATTTTCCATTATTTTTAAGAGAGAGTTCCACCATATTTCAAGTTCAAACACTTGTTAAGGAGTGCTCATTGAACAAGAAGTATCCAAAGAATCCTGAGAGAACATTGGCCATTTCGAATCCGTAAGCATCAGAGACGGAGGCTAATAAGTTCTGAAGGATAGATACATCTCGACTTGGATTTCGTGTTCATCATCATCTTCAACTTTTCCAGATTTTCCTTTTTGTGAGTTTCATGATTTGTGTTCTGATTTTGATAAATTTAATTAGATTATGCATGTTAAGATTGAATTACAACACATATCCTACTAACAATTATTAATCATGGTTTTCTAAAAAAAATTTATGTTTTGTAAAAGCTAAAGTTTTTAATTTTAACCTAATATCAAAGTACTAGAAAATTACATCACAATTATTTATTTAAACATAAGTCAAAATTACAAAACATCATTTATATACAACCTTTTGTTCACCAAATATTTTTAATCACAATATCAAACATAGCCTATATTTTGTTGGAATTTAAATTAGTATTAAGTTGATTTGTGTTAAATTTTTTTTATAATCTAAAGCCACATGTTTAATAATAATGAATAATTAAAATTTAATTATATATAAATTCATACTTGACAACAATCAATCATAATTTTGAAAAAAATATAGTGTACAAAATTAATTCAGCATCAAATCCAAGACCACTTTACAATTATCTTGCCAAAAAACTAATTAAAGACCCCACATACTACAGTTAATCAACTTTGATATATTCGTTTAATTTAAAACTTAAAAGTGAAGAACATAGCTTAAAGAGATAACGAAGAAAAGGAAAAGAAAAGGAAAGAAAAGGCAAATGTTGTATTAAAGTGATAACGATTTCTCTTCCAATCCAAGAGATGGGGTGTATTAATTCTAACTTGGGCCATGTGCTGTGTAATGTGGGACCGCTCGTTGTTATTCCCATCGTTCGCTAGTACTATAACGACAACGTTTCATATAAGAGCTAGCTAAATCTAAATGTAAATTGACATGTATTTGTGGTATAATGTCAACATCTCCATGTTTGGTTGTTTAGCTTTCACATTCAAATACGAGATTTAAACGTATCAATCAGGAATATGTTGATTGTGATTTTTTACCTCGAGAAAAGTTCAAGTATCGAGATGGGATATGATGAAGATTGTACCTAGTTAAAAGCGGATAACAAAAGCCCTGGAGCTCAGAAGGAGATAAGATTTTTACAGAGAGACCAGACCAAGTGGTACAAATGAGTTTTCCCAAGAACAAGAGCATCGTGAATGATGACGTAAGTTGGGATACCGATCCGACGACCTGAAGGGTGTTGATTTGGGGTTTCCTGAGAATGTGTAGGAACCGATCCGATTGGGAATTGTTTGTCAACCCAACTTGTTTGGGAAGGGGAGCTTTGATTAGTATCATTTACCTCGGTGTATTGACCCGAGCAATTAGGAAGGGATCACATGCGACCAGTACTGAGGTCGTGTGACGTATGCCCTAATTAGAAAGATGTGCTTCTAGAAGGCTAATGATGACTGTGGAAAGTAACAGTTCTTATTGGAAGTAGCCCCTGCCAGCCTCCATAGGCCGGTGCAATGACAGAATAGTGGCAGAGTAGAGCTTCCATAGGCGGCCATAGGCCGGTGCAGTTGCAGATAAATAAGCCGATTTGATTGGCCAGATTAATAGTGGTTGAGGAGAGTTACGGCTGCAATGATGAGTAAGTGACATGGGCTGACGTCAGAGGCGGTGAAATAGTGAATTTGGAAGCCTATATAAAGAGGTTGAAGACACAGATTCAAGGGTTAGCAAATTTCGCATCTCACAACTTGTAAAAGCAAGAACTCAAGAACTAGAGATAGAGAGAGAAAAATGGTCAATTATCCGACCATTTGAGAGAGTTGTAACAAGATTGTGTAAGACCTGAGGTGTTCGATCATTTTGTGAGTTCATTTCCACATTTGTAGCTCGGGTCGGTCTTGACCCCGAGCAGTAATAAAATATCCTCATCTCTCTTGTAGACGTAGGTTGGAGTCACTCTATGTCGAACCACATAAATCGCTGCGTTTATATGTCATTGATAAGTTTTCTTTGGTTCTCTACTAACCAAATAAATTCATTGTTGAAGGAGGTTTATTTGAGGGAGAATTTTCCATACTGCCATTGAAACCAAAAACAGCCGTAAACGGTAGGCGTCGTCCATGAGAATAAGTCCAAAAACCAATACAATACACTAAGACGATGACAGAGAATGGGAATCATAGAGCTTCAGAGGCCTCAACGGTGGAGTAGATGCAAATGATGGAAGAGAACCTTCACTTAGAAATGGAGAAAGTCAGGGAGGATAGGGAGGCAACCCAAGCCTTTATGAAGGTGATGATGGAGAAGGTAGAGAAGTTAGAGAACAAATCGGGAAAATAGGCTCATGCGGGGCCAAGTCGTAGGAATGAGGAAATTTCCAGTGGGTGGAGAAGATGATTGAAAGACCGAAATGAAAAACCTCATAAGGTTAGGTCGATTTTCATTGTCAATGTCGAGCTAATGAAGGAGCCCTGAGAGAGGCATTACAATAGGTGAATCTCATAATTATCCAGTAACAGTCCTTGCTTTGGGGAGAATGACCCGGTCATTATCAAGGACAGGGGTATATAGCTCCAAGTGGGAGGAAATACCACGCTTGGAGGATGGAGTATGAGGAAGCCTCCAGTAGTGGCCAGGAGGATATCGAGGGTCACTTGTGAGATTGGTTCCAACGGGAGTTAGGGCAATGAGAGACGAGCACACAAGGAGGTGCAGATGATCAAGACATGGAGACGACATCTCCATTTATAAAAGATGTATTAGAACTAGTGTTCCCGAATAGGTTCTTCATGCCTACATTGGACATTTACAAAGGTAATACATACCCTAAGTCCCATGTTGAGAAATCCATCATGCTCATGGAGATATAAGGCATGGTCGGGGGAGCGGTCTGTAAGGTTTTCCTACTGACCTTAAGAGGACCAGTCAGCTTATGGTTCAGGAATATGACTCTTAGGAGTATTAGCAGTTTCTCATAGTTTAGGAAATCTTATGTGCGCCACTTCAAATGGGCATGTGCACTTAGGAATACAATTGGGTCACTAAGGATGATAAAGTAGCATGAAGATGAGCTGTTGAAGAACTTTATAGATAGATATCACAATCTGGTATTGGAAGTAGAGGTGTATAAGTCCCCGAAGGTGTTGGAAAACCTTAAGGGACCACTGAGGGTTGAGAGATTATAGTCTGACCTCAGGATTTAGAAGGTTTCAGACTACGCAGTAGCCCTCGAACAGGCAAGGAGGTTTGTGTCGTTGGAGGAAGAAGAGAAGATAGCCCGAAGAGGCACAGCTCAAGAGAAGAAAGATTTAAGACGAGACGTCCATCGCGATTGTAGCGGTGGATTGAGAGGACCAAGCCTGAGACAGCAAGAACTCAGGCCCATGACCCAGGCTAACCCAGCACTTGAAAGAAGGACCCCAGTTAAGGTCGCGCATGTCAAAGGGTGCACAACATACACTGTCCGAAACGGGCCTTTGTCACAGATAGTTCAGAAGTACAAGATAAAAGGCTGCTGACAGAGCCCAACCTGAGAAGGTTCTCGGTAGAGAAGAGAGACACTAGAACCTATTGTTCGCATCACAATACAAGGGGACGTGGCACCGAGAGATGCATGGACCCATAGGAACAAGTGGAGGACCTGGTAAGGAATGGTTACCTCAAAGAATGCATTGATCATGAGGCCATAAAGGTGAGACAGAGAAGATAGTAGAGACCTATTATGTGTATCACAATACAAGGGGACGTGGCATCGAGAGTTGCAGTGACCCATAGGAATATGTGGAGGGCCTGATAAGGAATGATTACCTCAAAGAATGCATTGATCATAAGGCCATGCGTTGCTGGGGGAATGACGTTGGCAGGTGATAAAAATCGGGCGAGGAAAAATTATTGCCGAATCAATAGCCTTGATGTGATGACCACTAAGAAAGCCTCGAGAATTCAAAAGTTCTGGCCGGTTGTAGGCACTGTATTTTTGCATATAAGTCTCGATGATGAGCCTCGTATGGAGAAACTACCTTTTTAAGTTGCGGAAGTCGCGGGAAACAAATGTCGCAAGAGGAGATTCAAAATGAGTACGTCGTCAGATTTGATTTGCATGTTCACTGCATGTGCGTTCGTTCTGTATTCGTAAACACGTTCGAACGGTAAACAGATTACGGGCGTTCGTGCGGCGTCTGGGAACGCGTTCGAACGGTCGTCTATGTTTCTATTTTAAAATCACTAGCCATGCACAAGAAGCCAAAACAAGCCTAGCCACCTCACATCCCATTTTCAACAAAGCCATTTAATAGCCTCCACCCACAGCCCCCCAATTAAATAACCTTCCACTAAGTCAAATACAACATTAAATAACCCTCCACCAAACAACAAAACATTAAATAGCCTTCCCATCAATGCAATCCACCAACAACCTCAACCCTCTCCTATAAGAAGCATAAGTCCTCTCCATTCTTCCCATAGCTGATTCACAAAAACACAAAGAAAATAACCCTAGGACATTCACGACACTTACACCAAATAAACAGACACTCACTCTCGCCCTCCCTCATTCACGTACAAAACAAACCCAAGCTACAAATGCACTTTGCAGACCACACATCCCTCCAAACCGATCCTCACGTCCCACATCGACCAAATACAACAACAGCCACTCAGCCCCCACTAACGTACTCAAACAGCCCTCAACCTCACACAAAAATCACCCTCAAGCACAATCCTTGACCTTCACGTAAACAGCCCATGCACTGCCTCTAAACACCAAACGTCACTCACTCAAACAGCCTCACACACTTCACGCCGCACAACCCCTCACACAGCCTCACCCTCACGCACCCAGCACATCACCTTCACGTAACAAGCACTCACACACACTAGCAAGCAAGCCAAGTCACTCACGCCACTCACCCCTCTCGGCACACACACACAAGCCACTAACAACATTCCACTCACCACACATAACTCACACGAGAAGCCACCTCAAGCACCGAAACAAAATAGCCACAAACAAATAAGTCCAAACTCCCACATCGACTAAAAGAACCAGCCTGGTAGCCCACTCACATCCCTGGATTCTCGCCTCTCTCGGCCAAAAATAAAGCCAACTCATACACACACCAACGTGAACCTCACCAGCCCTCTACAACTCGGCAGCAACAAACCCTCACACTCAGACCACAAACTGCCATAATACATGCACAAGCCGTGAGCAACAAAGTTCTTTACAAAGCCTCATTCACGCACCACACAGTCCCTGACCTGCACCCCTAAACCGCACCAAACAGCCCCTGAAACTCCCTCAAACTACCGCACAAACTGTCCACCAAAACTGCCTTAAACTAACCACCGTAACTACACCTTGAAACAGCCCAAAAATCAGCCTTTAAACCAGTACAGAAAAGTCCCTAAAACAGCCCTGCATTCACGTAAAACAGCCCCTAAAAATACACCTAAATAACCATAAAACAGCAAGTTAAAACAGTAAGCCAAAACCGTAGAAAGCAGCAGCAAAAACTGAGGAAACAGCAGCCCAAAACAGCAAAGCGACGAAGGAAAATATTGAACCAGTGAACCAGAGGAGTTGCATAGCATTAACCCTTTCAATGGCCGTGTAACACACTTCTAAGAAGGGACTAAAAAGGTAAGACCTGATGGCACCTTTTTTTTTATCTTATTTTCGTTATTTATCATTATTTCTTCGCATATATATGATGGATTTATGAATGTTGTGGCCATGTGATGAGTGAAATATGTGTTATCTCTTGTGGTATATCGGATGGAAACCCGTACGTAAATTCCATAGCCGAATCCGAATGGACGGTAATGTGGTCTGTACTCGGGAAATAATTCCACGTATCACTTGAGAGACACACATATTTCGTTTCATCCGACCTTGTGTTTAAGCATGATTTAGTCGTTTAGTATGTTATTTATTTTTCTAAGCATGATTTAGTCGTTTAGTATGTTATTTATTTTTGTGCATGATTTAGTTGTTTAGTATGATATTTTTTATGCATGATTTATCTATGTTTCTGCATGTATTAGTTTAATGCGTTCACGAGATTATGTGCTTGCCGTTATTCCGACTTACTTTTATTCATGCAAACTTAGATATAGGTTGTATGTGAACTTAGATGTAGATCGGGAACAAGACCCACAATTAAGTTCGGGAATAAGACCCACAATTCAGTTCGGGAACAAGACCCACAACTAGATCGGGAACAAGACCCACAATTAAGTTCGGGAACAAGACCCATAATTCAGATCGGGAACAAGACCCATAATTCAGTTCGGGAACAAGACTCACAACTCAACCCATGAAACAAAGCCCACTCTCTACACGGTTCGGGAAGAAAGCACCTCGCCATCACATTCGGTGGTTCGGGAATGAAGCCCAGGGGTCGAAGCACCTCGCCACCATATCAACTCAGCTCAAAGCAGCAGGCAAGTCAGGTGGCAGCTGGCGAGCCAGGTAAGTAAAAATGCATTGCATAACTTTGATAGGATTGTCATTGTCACACACTGCACAAGTCCCATCAAAGTGGGGGAGACAGTAGGCACTGCATTTTTGCATATAAGTCCCGATGATGAGCCTCGATCGGAGGCACTACCTTTTTAAATTATGAAATTCGTGGTAAACGGATGTCGGAAGGGAAGATTCAAAATGAGTACGTCGTCAGATTTGATTTGCATGTTCACAGTAAGTGCGTTCATTCTGCGTTCGTAAACACGTACGAATGGTAAATAGATTGCTGGCGTTTGTGCGGCGTCCAGGAACGCGTTCGAACGGTCGTCTGTGTTTCTATTTTAAAATCATTAGCCATGCACAAGAAGCCAAAACAAGCCTAGCCACCTCACATCCCATTTTCAACAAAGCCATTTAATAGCCTCCACCAACAGCCCCCCCAATTAAATAAACTTCCACTAAGTCAACTACAACATTAAATAACCCTCCACCAAACAACAAAACATTAAATAGCCTCCCCATCAATGCAATCCACCAACAACCTCAACCCTTTCCAATAAGAAGCACAAGTCTTCTCCATTCTTCCCCTAGCTGATTCACGAAAACACAAAGAAAATAACCCTAGGACATTCACGCCACTTACACTAAATAAACAGACACTCACTCTGGCCCTCCCTCAATCATGTACAAAACAAACCAAAGCTACAAATGTACCGTGCAGACAACACAGCCCTCAAATCGATCCTCGCGTCCCACATCGACCAAATACAACAACAGCCACTCAGCCTCCCACTAACGCACTCAAACAGCTCTTTACCTCACACAAAAATCACCCTCAAGCACAGCCCCTGACCTTCACGCAAATAGCCCCTGCACTGCCTCCAAACACCTCATGCCACTCACTTAAACAGCCCCACACACTTCACGCCGTACAACCCCTCACACAGCCTCACCCTCACGCACCCAGGACATCACCTTCACGTAACAAGCACTCACACAGACTAGCCAGCAAGCCAAGCCACTCACGCCACTCACCCCTCTCGACACACACACAAAAGCCACTAACAGCATTCCACTCACCACACATAACTCACACGAGAAGCCACCTCAACCACCGAAACAAAATAGCCACAAAAAATAAGTCCAAACTCCCACATCGACTAAAAGAACCAGCCTGGCAGCCCACTCACATCCCTGGACTCTCGCCTCTCTCGGCCAAAAATAAAGCCAACTTATACACACACCAACGTGAACCTCACCAGCCCTCTACAACTCGGCAGCAGCAAACCCTCACGCTCAGACCACAAACTGCCATAATACATGCACAAGCCGTGAGCAACCATATTCTTTACAAAGCCTCATTCACGCACCACACAGTCCCTGATCCGCACCCCTAAACCGCACCATCACAGCCCCTAAACCACACCAAATCAGCCCTTCATTCACGCACCACACAGTCCCTGACCTGCACCCCTAAACTGCACAAAACAGCCTCTGAAACTCCCTCAAACTACCACACAAATTGTCCACAAAAATGCCTTATACTAACCACCGAAACTACACCCTAAAACAGCCCAAAAATCAGCCTTTAAACCAGTCCAGAAAAGTCCATAAAACAGCCTTGCATTCACGTAAAATAGCCCCCAAAAATACACCTAAATAACCACAAAACAGCAAGTTAAAACAGTAAGCCAAAACCGTAGAAAATAGCAGCCAAAAATGAGGAAACAACAGCCCAAAACAGCGAAGCGACGAAGGAAAATATTGAACTATGGAACCGGAGGAGTTGCGGAACATTAACCCTTTCGACGGTCGTGTAACGTACTTTCAAGAGGCGACTAAAAAGGTAAGACCTGAGGGCACCCTTTTTTTTTTATCTTATTTCCGTTATTTATCATTATTTCTTCGCATATATATGATGGATTTATGAATGTTGTGGCCATGGGATGAGTGAAATATGTGTTATCTCTTGTGGTATATCGGATGGAAACCCGAACGTAAATTCCGTAGCCGAATCCAAATGGACGGTAATGCGGTCTGTACTTGGGAAACAATTCCACATATCACTTGAGAGACACACATATTTCGTTTCATCCGACCTTGTGTTTAAGCATGATTTAGTCGTTTAGTATGTTATTTATTTTTCTAAGCATGATTTAGTCGTTTAGTATGTTATTTATTTTTGTGCATGATTTAGTTGTTTAGTATGATATTTTTTATGCATGATTTATCTATGTTTCTGCATGTATTAGTTTAATGCGTTCACGAGATTATATGCTTGCCGTTATTCCGACTTACTTTTATGAATGCAAACTTAGATATAGGTTGTATGTGAACTTAGATGTAGGTTATTCTTGTGTAGACTCGGTTATATTATCTCATAAATCCATTCATTATAAGTGGCATAAGTAAGGGACCATTCCGAACCCAACAGTTTGAGGTCTTCCCTTGCGAGGGGTGAGTACGACCTTAAATCATTTTCCCAGTTCACACTGGGTGCCGACTCCATTTTATTTCTCCGGTTTAGTTCCCCCGCGGGCTACTCCGTACTCCAACTAGGCCGCGAACCTAGAACAGCATCGCCATTTCTGTGTCCTACACCGGTGTCAATAATGTTTACGGAGGAGGATGCTCAATGGGTGAGTTACCCTCATGATGACGCACTGATAAATAAGGCCAACATTGGCAGGTCAGAGGTAGATAGAATATTAGTGGACCATTGTAGTGCCGTATACATCATATCCAATGAGGCCTTGAATGGGCTGGGAGTGGAGTTTGCCATTTTGATCCAGAATGCAACACCATTGTACGAGTTTATTGTATCTAATGTTGTTCCACTAGGTCGGGTTCAACTAATAATGACCATTGGTACAACGCTCATACTCGAATTATAATGATGAATTTCACTGTGGTAGACTGTCTGAACAGTTACTAGGTGATTTTAAGGCAGCATCTCATGATGAAATCGACGGCAGTTATGTGGATCTACTGCTTGAAGTTGAAGTTCGCAACCAGAGATGGGGTCATGGTATTTTACGGTAGCCAGGAATGGCCAGGAGCTATTTCACAGCCATATCCAAGGAAACCATGTGCATTGATGATCTCACAGAGTATAAGAGGAAGAAAATATAAGATGATGCAGTTGAAGTGGAGTCCATCGATCCCTGACTCAAGGACCCCACTCAATATGGAGAAGTCACAGAGAAGCTAGATTCGGTGGAGCTCTTTGACTCGAAGAAGATAGTCAAGTTCGGGGAAGGGCTAGAGCAAAGTCTGAAGAGGAAGCTCATAGACTTCATGAGGGAATATGCATATATCTTCACATGGAGCCACATATACATGCCCATGATAGATCCTCGGGTCATCAGTCATCGCCAGTCAATAAACCCAACTCATAAGACGGTGAAATAGAGGATGAGGACGTTCAATTAGGAAGGTACGAGGCCATTCATCTAGAAGTAGATAAGTTGATATAAGCCAAATTTATAAGAGAAGTCAAGTATCCGGAGTGGGTATCAAACATGGTCTTAGTGAAGAAGGCCAATTTCAAGTGGAGAATGTCTGTGGATTTCTCCGATTTAAACAAGGCTTGCCCATAGGACATCTTTCCACTTCCTAAAGTGGAATAACTGGTGGATTCAATGGCTTGCCAGGGGCTTCTAAGTTTCATGGATGCGTTCTCGGGATACAATCATATCAAAATGTTCCCCAAGGATGAGGAAAAGACAGCCTTGATAATGGATCAAGGGTTGTATTGCTACAAACTGACGCCCTCGGGTTGAAAAGTGCTAATGCGACGTATCAAAGATTTGTGAATCGAGTCTTTAAGCCCTTCATTGGTAAGACGATGCAAGTCTATATTGATGACATGATAACAATGAAAGTATTGCCCGAGGATCATATAAAGGACCTCATGGAAACATTTGAACTCCTAATGAGATATAAGTTGAGATTGAATCTAAAGAAGTGTGCCTTTGGAGTATCGTCGGGAAAGGTTTTTGGTATATGGTTAGCGTGAGAGGTATTGAGGCCAATCTTTAGAAGATCAAGCCAGTGCTAGACCTGAAATCGCCAAGGACAGTGAAATAAGTGCATAGCTTGACTGGTCGGGTAGCAGCGTTTAATCAGTTCATTTCTAAGGTCACCGATAAGTGTCATGTCTTCTTTTAGTTAATTAAGAAGGCAAAGAAGGAATTCGAGTGGACAAGTGAGTGCAAAGATGTATTCCAACAGCTAAAAAAGTACCTGACCCGACCCCCACTTATGGCTAAGCCAATTTCGGGTAAGATGTTATTTTTGTACTTTGTTGTTTCAAATCAGGTTGTATGTTTAGTATTAGTCCATGAAATAGATAAAATTCAGAGGCCGGTAGATTATTCTAGCAAGGCATTAATAGATGTAGAAACCCTATATTCGGCCCATGAATTAATGGTCATTTCATTAGTTATAGCAGCAAGGAAGTTACACCCATACTTCCAAGCTCACCTCATTGGGGTATATACTGACCATACAATTAGATAAATATTGCATAAACCTGAGACCTCGGGTGGTCTAGTAAAATAGTCAGTAGATCTTAGTGAATATGATATATGATACCTGCCCCGGGTGTCAATCAAGGGGCAAGCTCTAGTTGACTTTGTGGCAGAATTCACCGGGCCCCAATTGATGGTGGTAAGGGAAGAGGTGAAATGAGAATTGTTTATTGATGGTCGATTAGCTCACAAGGATGTGGGGCTGGTGTCATCCTCAGTAATAGGCGTGATGAAGAGTTAAGTTATGCTATGAGATTTGCATTTGTGGCAACCAAAAATATATTGGAGTATAAGGCATTCATGGCCGGTGTGAGGCTCTATAAGGCTATCGGGGTTAGAAATGTAGTTGTGAAGAGTGATTCGCAGTTGTCAATCTAGCAGTTGAGTAATGGTTTCCAGGCTAGGGAACCCAACATTATAGCTTACCTCATGGAGGTAAAGAAGCTGCTTGAAGGAATGAAGAATGTGACAATTGAGTAGGTCGGTCAGGAGAGCAACCAACATGCAAATTCGTTGGGCCGATAGGCGTTGTTGTTGTGATATTTTATATCATACCGCAAGTGGTGTCAAGTTTTAGTAAATATAAGTGAAAGAGTGTCGAACCCACATGGATTGTATTCAACTCACACTAAGTACTATAATTAGTAAACCTAACTTTATTTAGAAAACAACTAAATTAAGATTAAAAACTAAATAAACAAGATAATAAAACATTTAATTAAGATAATCCAAGAAGAGAGAGATTCTAAAGTCTGATTTCACCTAACTATCCACTCTGTATTTGTCATGCCATTCAATTCTTATTCAGTTGTATTATTTATAAGTCAATAATCCTAAATTATTCGAACTCACTCTCCCGAGTGCCAAGTGAATATATTATCAAATACAGACTTCGATATCCCTATAAAAATCTAGTAATTAACAATTCATTGCGCTGTGTGATTATGTGTTAACGACTTCAAAGAAATTAAAGATTCCCCCGAACTCTATAACACTCCTAGGTTATATTCTTTAGATCCTAATCAAAATCCCCTCTCCCAAGTGATAGATTCTAAACATGCATCATCTCAATTTGTGGCCAACAAACATAAAGCATTAAACTTAAAAGAATATAAATAAACGGAATCACAACTTTATAATAATTAAATTAGCAAATAATACATAGGTTCAAGCATAGGTTACATCATCCTCTAGAACAATGGAGTTAGTTCATGACTAAAGATACAAACAATGAAAATAATGTCATGAACATATTAGAAATCATTAGAGTTTAAAGAAAGAAACTAGAAGATTAAACCCGAATCGAATTCCTTCGCCTTCGGACGTTACCGCCTTCGTCTCCTCTTGTCCCTCTTCAATCTTTCTCTTTGGATCTCTCCAAAATATATGCTTAAAACTCTTGAGTTCTGTATTAGACTCATCTTCTATGGTTTTGGACGAGCCTATATATTTATAGGAAAGTCTTGGAGTCATTGTGCATTTAAAATAACAATTTCTGAAGATTATGGGCTCTTGTCTCAGCGTCCCGACGCCGAAATTAGCGTCGCGGTGCCCAAATCTCGGGAAATCACTATGGTCTCATACTGAAGAGGCGTCGCGACGCCAATTATAATTTCTGGTATGTTGTTTTCTGTGTTTTTTGCTCTTCCCGTGTGCTTCTGATGCGTCCGTAGGGTCTCAAAACACGTACAATTGCTCCAAGATCCATGTCCTAATGCTTCCTACAAATAAAACCTAAAACAAACTACAAAATATATTAAATGACATGAAACCTAACAAAATAGTAAGCTAAGAATGCATGAATAAGTGGGTATAAACCGCACTTATCAAACACCCCAAAACTTAAGATTTTGCTAGTCCTGAGCAAAAGAATAAATAAAAACTAAATAAATAAACAAACAAAAATAACAAAATTAACTAGGCCACTTTCGTAGGGATCACGATTGTATTTAGCGTATGCAACAAGCCTTTAAACCCCTAGGCAGCCCTAGTGGACGAGTTATAGTCTTGTGAAGACTTACAGGGACGACACCCACAAACGTCATTCACATACATGCAATCATTCAAAAATAATAAAAGAAAATAAAATAGTCATGATAGTTACACATAATATTGTCCTCAATGAATGCCTACCAATGAAGTCAGAGAACCTTCAAAGTACTCAATACAACTTAAATCCAAGTTCATGAATAAATCATCTAAGCCAGACTCAAAGTGTGTAGGTAAAGGTTTGGTCATAACTCGACTCATAAGTAAGCCAACTGAATGATTTCGTCTCAAAAATTGAGATCTGATGGGTCAAACCAACCTAGATGTCTCAAAAGTACTCTGTCATTGCCTTTTTTTGCTCAGTAAAATATAATTTTTTCTTCTTTTTCCTTTTTTTCATTCATTTTTTCAACACACATGCCCTTTAGGGTAGTATTTCTCCTCATGGTGGTCCTAACACTCGCCCATGGGTAGCTTCATGTTTATCGGTCATAGGTGGTTTAACTTTAACTTTATTTTTTCTTTTCTCCTACTTTTATTCCTTTTCAATCAATTTTTTTATTTTATTTTTAACCATACCATACATCATAACACTAGCAAATCGAGATAGACATATAAGCAAACAGTCATTCATCGGCATGTATTTTCTTCAACTAGTCACTTTGTCAACTATATAGGTTCTTACTGCTAGAAACCTATTATTAAGTGCTTACGAGTCTAACCTAGATCACCTACTCAAGGCATCAGATAAAAATCAATTGGGAACTTATCATTTCTAAGATTTCATCTAAAGCAAACAAAATTCATCATTAGACTTATTTTTTACTTTCTAGGACTAAAAAAAAAAACAATTTATTATTATTATTACAGGCACACATCCCCAAACTTAAAACTTACATTGTCCTCAATGTAAGATAATATAAAGAACAAAATTAAGGAACAACACTATCGTGCATGGAGTTGGTCAGGCTCCTGCTGGTCAGAATTTGGTTGCGGGGCTTTGTGTGTTGCTCTAATACCTGCATAAATACTCATGCAAACTAATCAATCAAATGGCATACAATAAAATAAAACTAAAGTATAGAAAATAAAAATAAACAAATGCAAGGGTTTCCTCCCTTCTTACACTAAGTTTAATATTTTTAGCTAGACGCAACAACCCAAATAGTCATGGTGGCTTCAATATAGCGGACTGGGTAGTCTCATCTGCCTTATTCTTTGGTATCCACCGGTTGTTATGACATGAAAATGACAGCTTGGCAGGCTGTGGCAATTTATCCATGGATGGTCCTCCAGGGTCCACTGATGGTTGAAATTTTTTACTGTACATGTGGTAAAATTAACTTGACCACTTTTTGAGCTTCCCAGAGATCATCTTCAAGTGAGCACTGACTCTAGATTTCCTCTTTTTACGGCGCATGGGAGTGATTTCAGTTTTGGCTGCGGAAGATCTTCTTTGCATCGCTTCACTATGCTCGTTGGTTGCTTAACTGTTGGTTCACCCTGCGTGCTTGCAACTCTCTTCTCTAAAATGTCTACCATGTGACTGTGGGAACATAAAAACTGGGTGACACATGCTGGTCTGGCTCATGGCCCGGTTGGGAGTACGGAGTAGTCCGCGGGGGACTAAACCGGAGAATAATGGAGTCGCCACCCGGTGTGAATCGGGACAAAGATTTAAGGCCGTACTCACCCCTCGCAAGGGAAGACCTCAAACCGTTGGGTTCAGAATGGTCCCTTACTTATGCCACTTGTAATGAAATGATTTGTGCAATAATTTAACCAAGCCTAAGCAACATATTTCCAAGAGTATTTTACTCCTAAGTTCACATGCATGAAAGTAATCATCATAACGACGAACATGCAATAACACACGGCAATCTCATGAACACACTTCGATCATATAATGTGGAAAACAAAAAACAACCTAAACATAATGCAAATTCCAAAGGCAAAATAAATGACTAATCATGCTTGAAAATGAACAACTAAATAGGCTAAATCATGCTTAAGAACAAAGTAACATACTGACGGCCTAATCATGCTTGAATACCATCTCATGAACACATCAAATAGATAAATACAGGGATACAAATAGTATGGTTGATTACATGATACAAGAGAAATCACCTAAGAAACAATTATGCATGACATGTGATGGAAATGACTCAGTCCAGTGTATGCGCGTTCGTGTAGCGTTCAAAAACGCGTTCGAATGGTAAACAGAAGGTTCGCGTTCATATAGCATTTGAGAACGCGTTCCAACGGGACAGAACCTGATGAAACAAAACACATTCACGTTCGAGTAGCGTTCGTAAATGCATTTGAACGGTAAACAGAAGGTTCGCGTTCGCATAGCATTTGAGAACGCGTTCGAACGGGACCAGACCTGACGCATGATAAAACAAAGGAAATACGTGCGCATTCTAGTAGCGTTAGTAAACGCGTTCGAACGGTAAATAGAAGGTTCGCGTTCATATAACGTTCATAAATGCGTTCGAACAAACTGAGACAGAAAACATGCATTCGTGTGGTGTTCTGAAACGAGTTCGAACGGGGTTACAGCAATGACCTAAAAAAAACCAGTAAACAACATGACACATACGTGAACAGGTGAATAGATGACACATAATAAATAATAACGGGTTACAAGGCGCGGCAAAGCATCGTGGTAAAGGATTTTAACCCCTCAACATATAGGACCTTTAATCTAACTTACTAAGCCTATGCGCTAATAACATAATGCATATAAGAATAAAGACAACGATATCAGACTTTGTATACCCGATTGAACACATCTTACATTCAACCGAATATACGTCATCCGGCGCGGCAAAGCGTTGTGGTAAATGATTTTAACCCCTCGAAACGGAGGACATTTAATCCAACTTACTAAGCCCATGCGTTAATATCATAATGCATAAAAAATAAAGACAGCAATATCGGACTTCGTATACCCGATTGAACACATCTTACATTCAACCGAATATACGTCATCCGACGCGGCGAAGCATCGTGGTAATGGATTTTAACCCCTCGAAATGCAGGACCTTTAATCCAACTTACTAAGCCCATGCGCTTTATCTCATCATTACAAAAACAAATAACATGCAGAAATTAAATAACGATAATAAACAAATCAAGATAACATGAAATAAAATATGTGCCGTATACTCAAGTGGTACGTGGAGTTTTATCCCGAGTACAGATCATACTACCTTCCATTCAGAATCGGCTATGAAATTTATGTCCGGGTTTCCATCCTATATACCACGAGAGGCGACACATTTTCCATTTTATTCAAAACCACAACATGCATCCATAAACGACTCTCATACGAAATAAATAACTAAAATAATTAAAAGATGAATACAAAATAAATACAAAAAGTGCCCTCAGATCTAACCTTTTATGTCGACTCTCGGAAGTACCGTACACGGTCGTCGGAAGGGTGGATGGTCCGCAACTCCTTCTGTTCACTAGTTCAACATTTTCTCTCGCTGTTTCGCTGCTCAAGCTACCGTTTTCGCTCCATTTCCTGCTGTTTTGCTATTGTCTTACTGCTGATTTTTGGTCACTGTTTGCTGTATTTAGGCTACTGTTCATGGTGTATTTGGGCTGCTGTTTAGGTGTGATTTGGGCTGCTGTTTGGGTGTGATTTTGGTGGTGTTATGGTGTGGTTTGGGGACTATTTCGGTGAGGTAAATGGGCTGTTTTGGTGAGGTAAAAGGGCTTTTCGGGATGTGTTTTGGTCACGGCAATGGGGGTTCTTTGGTTTGTGATTTTTGGTTATTGAGAGTGAGGGAGGAGGAGAGAATTCTTTATTGCTTATAGCTTTTGTTATGTGCGGATGCTAGGAGTTTTTTACTTTGCATATTTTTTCTGTGGTTTGTATGAATGTGCTAGCCTCTTGGATGTGTGGTGGAGGCTTTTTTTTATAGGCAAAGGCTAGGGTTAAATATTGTTGGAGAAGGAATGAGAGATCATGCAATAAAGGTGAGATATTTTTTAGTGTTTTACAAGGAAAATAAAAGATTGATTGGAGACAAGATTTGGCTAAATTGGGATGTGATTTATTTTGTTTAGGTAAGTGGATTTGTTATTTTAGTAGGTGATTATTTTATATTTGGTATGTGATTTTTAGATTTGCTTTAATTTCACCATGTGTTAAATATGTGTTTTATTAATTTGGATATGTTTTATGGGCTTTGATGGGCTAATTGGGCTTAGGTGTGAGGCTAGCAGCAAAACCAGAAATACCAACACCGTTCAAACGCCTATTCGAATGCTACACGAACGCCCGCAATCTTCTTGATGTTCGAACGTGGTCACGAGCGCAGCACGAACAAAAACAGTGAACTTGTGAAATAAATCTAATGACATACTTATTCTGAATTCCCCATTCCGACGTCTGTTTCCCGTGAGTTACTCGACTTAAAAGGTACTGTCTCCAAATGAGGCTTATCATATGGACTTACATGCAAAAATGCAGTGCCTACAGTCGCCCCCACTTTGATGGGACTTGTGTAATGTGTAACAGTGACAATCCTATCAAAGTTAAGCAATTCATTTTTACTTACCTGGCTCGCCAGCTGCCACTTGACTTGCCATGTGTTGAGTTGAGTTGATGTTGTGCCATACCTGGCATGCTAAACTCCATACCCGAGGTGTCGCGATTGCGTCTCCGTACCTAGAGTGTCGAGGTGATGTCTCCATACCCGGAGTACCGTACATGGCGTGCTAAACCTCATACCCAAGGCGTCGCTGTAATATCTCCATACCCGGAGTGCCGTACCTGGCGTGCTAAACCTCAGACCCAAGGCGTCGCTATAATATCTCCATACTGTTCAACAATTATGACCCATAGCGTCACTATTTGTACAGATCACTGTGTTGTTGTACAAATTAACTATGTGACAAAGGAGATTGCACTCTTATCATTTGTGATTGGATCACCTAGATGTATAAATGATGAGAGGTCATTGAGATTTGTTCCTGGATTGAGAATGATATGAGACAGTATCAATCCACGAAGGATAAATCATTAAATATCCCTAGTCAGAGCATTATCGAGATTGGACATCGATGAATGCGTAAAAGACTAGTATTACACTTGTGCGCGTTGTGAGGGCACAACGGCATAGTTCTCATATATTTGGGTATATGATACTCATGCAAGTGTAATAGGAGGTTGTGTTTCACCGATGGTACGGGAAACAGCTTCGCTCTGGATTAGACCCCATCGGAATTCCATTGGTAGTCTGACTATGTGTCTATGGAAATCCGAAATCAGGGTAGGTGTATTTGGTCTTAACCTGAGACTTGCACCGCTCATGCATACGACAATCAATATACTTTGGTTGAGGTCGTCAGGGCTTTAACAGGTTCTGTGTACGCCGATGCTGGGTATATTGAGAATCGTAGTGTGTTGGGTGTGATGTCAAGACGGAAGTGTCACTCCAGTCATATGGAGTTGATGATCGCGCAGGGATACAGAACTGGTTCTCTATATAAGGTTGAAACCGTCGGGATAATATGACTTGGTCATGATTATCCGATTTTAAAGAGACTAGTTGCTCGTAATCCGATATATGCTTCGTACGGGGCAGAGACTGTACCAGCCCCATGCCTTGCATGTGATCATTCGATACTGGACAAAAATACGCAATACTACGTATACTACGCCTGATATAGATCCTTTATTCCTGTAACGATATTTCCGGAGAATTGGGAAGGCATGGCGCTTTGCTAGAAGCCAACCTTGTCTTGTAATTCGGTATTTAATCTGGGATTAATTGGATGAGAGAGAAAATTAATCTGGGATTAATTGCGGAGATATTTTATCTGGGATAAAATATTAATTAAAGAGAGATAACGATTAATTTGGAATTAATCGGTAAATTAATATATTTGATATATTAAACGAAATTGGATTTCGACGCGGAATTAAAATTAGATTTTAATTCGGGCGAACGAATTAATTTAGAATTAATTCGTTAGTGACATGAATAGTGATTTCGCTAGGCGTAATCATTAATTACGACGCAACGGAAAATTCGTTAATTTGGAATTAGCGAACCCGAGCCCGGGATTATTTGCGAGCGCATTCGCATTTCAAATTCGAGTGCAGCACGCAAGTCAAATCAAACGTCAAATCATTAGTCGTATCAAGCGTCAAATCACTTGTCACTTTGAGTGATGTGACTTGACAACTTGATTGATGGATTGATTGCGTGATGGATTGGTTGTTGGCATTAATGTTTGACTTTTGAAAGCAAATATAATGTTAATTATTTTTGGAAAATAAGAATGGGTATTAGATACACCTTTTCCAAAAATCCTTCACAACTTTCTTCTCTCATCTCCTCTCTCATTTTCGCCCAAGGGGCTGCCATTTCTTATTTCTTCTGGTTTTGTGAACTGCCGATAGTTTGAAGAAATTATGGAAGCAAAGTGTGATTTTGTTGCAAAATTGAGAGTGCTAGCACACTCCGGGATCATGCGAAGGTGATAGGGAAATCCACCCATGAGCCGGGAACCATTCGATGAAGCTTGGAGCTTGACGAAGGAGCTCAAAAGGGCGAAACCAGTGAGCTGCATCTGCTCACTGCTGAGCATTCCATGGAGGGCAGTGAACTTTTTTATTGCCTTTAGTGTCGCTCAACCGATCGATGTGAGTATTCTGCGACTTCCTCGATTGTTATTCACACATGTTCATGCTTGATTTATGATCCTTGGGACCCTTAGAATCTCCAACAATGGTATCAGAGCATGGTTAAAAGCATGAAAAAGTTTAGGGTTAAAATTTGGGTAAATTGATTTTGAACATGTTTAAATGAAATTGGATGATTTTGTATTCTTAATTGATGTTGAATTGAAGATTGATTGGATCAATTTCAAGAAATTGTGATTAGATCATTTTTCCCCAAATTGTCATGTTGGCCGAATGGTGATGCCCTAAAATGTCTTGGTGATTTTTTGATTTTTGATCATTGGATGACTTGAATCAATTGGGAATGATGATTTAATGTCGATTGTGGAATTTAATTGGATTGAAACCGAATCGGACAAAATTCCCCAAATTGCCGAGAGTATAAGAGCATGTAATTGGGTTTAATTTTTGTTGAAATATGTTGCACATGTTTTAATGTTAATGGCATGATTAAGTAGTGCTAATTGATGTTTTAGAAATATTAATTGGGTAATTAATCATGTAATACACTTTGATTAATTAAATTGTAAAATTGGATTTTAGTAATTTAGTTAATTAGGCCTTAGATTGGATTTGGGCTTGAAATGTTGTTATTGGGCTTATTGGGCTTAGTTGTACTAAGTTGGGTTTAGGCAAAATTGGTTGGATCCAATTGGGCCCAAAACCGCTTCCATAAAGCCCAAATGCGACAAATGGACCTTTAAAGTTTAATTGGGCCTAATGGGCCAAGATTGATTTATAGGCTTATGGGGTAACTCCGGATTGGATTTTGGTTATTCGGTTTGACCCGAGTTGACCAAAAGTCCACGCCTCAAGAAATTAATTAAAAGCCCATTGGAATTTAATTAAATTAACGTTGGACGTTAATCGGGCTTTGAGACCCGTTGCGATTAAATTTTGAATTTAAATCGTAAAAGGTTTATTAATAAAGTGTAATATTTAATTTGGAATTAAATAGTGAATTAGAATTAAAAAAAAATGTAGTTTAATTTAATTCGAGAATTCGTACTTTGAGTACTTATTTGCAAAAACGAGTTTGACTCGAACAAAATCAAATCGTTGTTTGAACATTAGATGCTCACAAATTATCAGATTAATTAATTGGATTAGATTAATTGATAACATGCTTGTGTGAATACATGGTTGCGATGCATGAATAATGTATATCGGATAGATATTAGATGGGTAGGCAATTTTAGAAATTGTTGTAATAAATTTGATTTATTAAATTGGACCTGCGTGTTCAGCCTTATCACCTCCTTATTCTTTGTATTATCTTCTCACCTATTCCCCTCAATGTAAATGAGGTTTCTTTAGAAGTGTAGTGTAACGGGTAGAAGTAAATACATGTGCTAGCGGGAGAGAGAAAGGGAGAGATTTGATCTAGGATCAATGTGTAAAGTATCCATCCGCATATATTTATTACTTTATTCATATGCGCTTTATTATGTGTTTAGAATGCATGTTTAAGGGTGTATGATGATGAGACCTTAACAAAGATAATAAATTGGTTGCCAATTTGCACGCGAAAAACCCTCACAAATATTAAGCGTCTTTCCTTCCATTGAGTGATTCTCACTCAAGATCCGAGACTGGCATTGGCTTGTTGGACAAAGTCAAGGCCTTTGTCCGTCGAGGATGTGTTTGAATCACGAGAGCTTCGTTCCATGTCAGTGTCTTGTCCAGGTTGTGGTTTGTTGGCCAAATTCAAGACCACTTCTTGTCCATCGACATTGATTACGAAGCTTTCCATGGTCAATGGGTCACGCTTAACTGGGGTCACTAAGTTTGTTGTGCCAAAGCCAAGGCTTAGTTGATTCAGAGGAAAAAGGTTAGGTAATACATTGGATGTATTGGCATATATAAGATATATGTTTCGGACTTGGATGTCCCCCTACCGGATCTAGGAATTGGATTGGATCCAATCGATCTTAGAGATCTACCTAGTTAATTATCATACAATTTGTTGGCCAAAGTCAAGATTGTGTGATATTTAACGGGATCCTAGCCCACTAGGAAACACGGTTTCCCGAGTACTCGACAAAGGGTTAGAGGCTCGTCGAAAAATAGTGGGAGGCAAGAATTGAATTTGCAATATTCGTTTAATTACTTGCCATACGCGCTCAAACAAATATTATTCGTCAAATAAAAATTAAATGTTAGTTGGACTAATATTTAAATGTTGTTTTTAATAAATAGTTGGACTAATTGGATTATAGTAATCAATATAATTGATTTTAATATATTAATTTAAAGTTGATTAAATAGTTGGACTATTGTAATCATTATAATAAATAGTACCTAAATCGTTGATTAAATATTTGGACTATTACAATCAAGATAAAATTGAAAGATTGGCATTTAAAACATAATCCTAGTGAAAATGTATTTAAATGGCTTAATTTTCAAATTGAGAATAAATTTCAGGATGGTCCTGGAAAAATAATAAGTTACTTTATTTGATAAAATAACATATTATGCCTAAGCCCGGAGTTAAGCAAATAGTGGAGCATAATCTTTGGAAGATTTATGTAATGATAACTTAAGTGCTTAATCTATTAAGCTTGTCGCAGTAGACTCCTTAATTTCTTTATTAGAATTAAGGATTAGATCCTTAAAGTATGATAATGAAATTGAAGGATCTTCATAAATCTATGCTTAGATTTTAGAAGTAATAAAATTGCAATTAATAACTATTGGAGAGTTAATAACTGTTCTCAAGGAGACAAAGTCAAACTTTGCAATAAGGCAAGTAGCGCAAGGCGCACTTTACTTCGATATTCTAGAAACCCGAGGCTTGGCCAAAGGCTACTGGAATGTGAAAAAGGGCAAAGGCAAAATCGTTATAATCTTCTGGGAAGATAAAGGACATATCCTAAAATGTCTGTTATAATGTGGCAAATGGGATCGCGGAAGCGTGACTGCTGTTTGGACAAAGCAGACATGAAGGAATTGAAGACGAGCAAGGCTCTGACTTCAAATATGTTTGTCAACATTATGTTCACTACTAGTATTAAAATTAGATTTTAAATACTTAGTGTGGTACATAAACTTATATTGGTGTTCAGAATCTGCTTTGAGCAGAATACTGACTTCAGATTGAAATTTATCTGCGAATTGGAAACGGGATGAAAGTCGCTGTTTTAACCGCAGAAACCTAATTTAATAAGAACTACCCTCGGGTGTGTACCTAAATTGGGAAACTGTTATAATGTAACTAGTTACTAGATCATTATTATCTCTATATCAGTGTTTGACCCGCTGCGGGTGAACCTTTATATTCTAGAACACTAAAGTGTTTTATTATATAAAAATGATATTGAGATAAACACATTAGATGTGAATAACAGAATTTATATTTTGAATATAAATAAATCTCAAACGTATAACAAGACACAAATAGCTCAAACTGATTTGATAAAAAGAAACTAATTTGTGAGATTGTTGTCTGGGACACAATCAAACAAGACTCGTATATCCACACTTTCGAAGAGTGGGTACTAGGACTAATTTGATTCTATTCAAATAAAGTCTACGAATCTAGTTTATTGGGCAAAGTGCCTAAAACACTATTTACTTAGTAAAAGTGTAAATGCCACCGATCTGTTAGCCCTAGTTCATAGTTAAGCAAGTGGGCCCATATCTAGCTAGGCTAGAGGTGGATATGAATATTTCGTGACCTTTACGGTTATGGCATCGAGTTATGGTTATGTGTTTCTTTTGAAGAACACAAATCGGAAATTTTTCAAGTTTTGACACGAAATAGACAAACAAATCGGCTAAAGTATTAAACTGTCACGGTAAGACCATAATGGAAAATACTTAGGCAATAAGTTTCTAATATACTTGAAAGAGTAAAGTATTCTTTCAAATGAGGACTCCTCCCGGAACACGTCATTTTGACAGTGTGTCCGAACTGAGTAACCGAATTTTGTTGGACATGATAAGGTTAATCATGAGTCGCTCTGAGCTACCATTTCCTTCAACGGATACGCATAACAGTGCAAGAACTTATTTTGAATAAGGTTCTATAAATCTGTTTGACATATTTCATATTGGATATGAACACGAAAGAAACCGGGTTTCTCATTCCTGTACATTTGTGTATGCTAGGCATATGTTTGGATGATACCAAACTAAAACCCAAATTGGATAAGTGCCAATTGTACGTTATCCTAGGGAAACCATAAGCATAGTGCTTATACATCTCACTAGAGAACAATGTAATTGTTGCTCACCATGCGGTTTTCCTAAGAGGAATACCGATATGCAGTGGTAAGTGGGAGGATAGTAAAACTCGATGAAAATCGGAGTAATACTGTCCAAGGCACCGAATCTTAATGGAACATAAATAGTTCATCAAGGATGAAACTATTACTATTAATCTTCGAATACACAAGAACCACGTAAGTCGGAGAGAGTCAGAAAACAACCTAGGGTATGGGTTTCTGATCTCACCTCATAAAGTTGTCTATCTTGTTGAGGAATACCAACTGAATACGTATGAGGAAGTAATACAAGGTATCGACTCCCAATTATGACAAAGTGTCATGACATCCGAAATGGATTCCATGTAAATCAACCAAGTTTGGATACTAGTTGATGTACTACAAGGCATTGTGCCTATTGGTACTTTATTAGTCTTCAAGGAAGACATACATGGAAGGCAACATACCATCGTACAAAGCTAGGCTTGTAGCGGAAAGGTATCGTTATCAACATTATGTTGATTACGACGAATCCTTTTACCTGTTGCCACGGTATATCCATTTGGATAATGCTTGCTAAAGCTGTATGTTTCATTTATGAAATATGTCAGCTGAACGGGAAAATCGCTTTCCTGAAAAGGAAACCTTTCAGAGGATGTTTAAACATCCTGTCGATTTTGTCGTACCAAAACTAGCAAACAAGTTTTACGGGTTATTCGATCCATGTTTGGATTGAAGCAAACATAGGTTCTTGGAAGTATCGTTTTAATATAATCATAATTGTTTATGATTTAATTCAAAACGAAATGATTCTTGTGTATATAAATAGGTTAGTGGGAGCGCACTGACAATCAATATCCTATAAATAATGATGAAATGTCATTTCTTGGAAATGATATTCCCAAAATAATAATCGGTGAAAGCTTGGCTTTCGAGAAAACTCTCCTAGAACTCGTACATTGAAAAATGTACGTGACCTGATGTCTCATACACTTTGTGCATATGGATTCAAAAACAGGCCAATCCAAGTGATAGTCACTGGATTGATGTTAAGAATATCTGTTAGTTTCTTAGAGAACTAAGGATGCTGTCTTAGTCTATGGAGAATGAGAACTTGAAGTGACTGTGATCACTGTAGCAAGTTTCGTAACCGATAAGACGACTATAAGTCGCAAACAGTACTATACAGTTTGAATAACGGAACAGTGAGCTGGAAATCTTCCAAGCAAGATACTATTACCGTATAAACAACAAATGCGGGTTATTGATGCAGCTGAAGCGGCAATAAAATCCATTTGGGTCGATAACAAATCTAATTAGATTAGATATAATTCTGTTAGCAGTTGAGCTAGGCGTCAGCACAGGCTAAAGAATTAATGGTCTCATCAACGATCTAGATAAATACTTCGATATTCATCTGATTCGTTCGGATCATACATCCTGGCGATGTGATGATCGAATAATCGCATCAGACGATAATCATGCAAATCCGCTGACGAAACATTTCTCAGCAGTTTGAGCCAACCGTACATAGTTCGGGTGTAAGACACTCGAGTGACTGGCTATAGGCAAGTGGGAGATTGTTGGACAATTATGACCCATAGCGTCACTATTTGTACAGATCATGGTGTTGTTGTAAAATTAACTATGTGACAAAGGAGATTGCTCCCTTATCATTTGTGATTAGATCACCTAGATATATAAATGACAGGAGGTCCCTATGATTGTTCCTGGACTGAGAATGATATGAGACAATATCAGTCCACGAAGGATAAATCATTAAATATCCCTAGTCAGATTATTATCGAGATTGGACATAGATGAATACGTAAAAGACTAGTATTACACTTTTGCGTGTTGTGAGGGCACAACGACATAGTTCTCATATATTTGGGTATATGATACTCATGCAAGTGTAATAGGAGGTTGTGTTTTACCGATGGTACGGCAAACAGCTTCGCTCTGGATAGACCCCCTCGGAATTCCATTGGTAGTATGACTATTGTGTCTATGGAAGTCTGAAATCAGGGTAGGTGTATTTGGTCTTAACCTGAGACTTACACCGCTAATACTTGCGATAATCAATATACTTTGGTTGCGGTCGTCCAGGGCTTTAACAGGTTCTGTGTACGCCTATGCTAGGTATATTGAGAATCGTAGTATGTTGGGTGTGATGTCAAGACGGAAGTATCACTCTAGTCATAGTGGAGATGATGGTCGCGTAGGATACCGTACTAGTACTCTTAAGTACTGCAGTCATCGGGATAAAATGACAAGGTCAGGTTTATCCGATATAGAGACTAGTTACCAGACATCCGACATGTGCTTCGTACGGGGCAGACACGATTCCAGCCCCAGGCCTAGCACGTGATCATCCGATACTAGAGAGAAATACGCAATACTACGTATACTACGCCTGATACAGATCCTTTATTCCTGTAAGGATATTTCTGGAGAATTGGGTAGGCATGGCGCTTTGCTAGAAGCCAACCTTGTCTTGTAAATCAGTATAAACGTAGTACGAGGTACTTACGTGTTTGGATAGTCCGACGACCGAATTTACTGCCAACATATCCGGGGATCTCATGGGTCGCTTCCCGAAGATTCACCGATGACGTATGACTCGCACTTTTAATTAATCTGGGATTAATTAGATGAGAGAGAAAATTAATCTGGGATTAATTGCGGAGATATTTTATCTAGGATAAAATATCAATTAAAGAGAGATAACGATTAATTTGGAATTAATTGGTTAAATTAATATATTCGATATATTAAACAAAATTAGATTTCGACGCGGAATTAAAATTAGATTTTAATTCGGACGAATGAATTAATTTAGAATTAATTCGTTAGCAATGTGAATAGTGACTTCGCTAGGCGTAATCATTTAATTGCGTCGCAACGAAAAATTCGTTAATTTAGAATTAGCGAACCCGAGCCCGAGATTATTTGCGACCGCATTCGTATTTCGAATTAGAGTGCGGCACGCAAGTCAAATCAAGCGTCAAATCGTTAGTCCCATCAAACGTCAAATCACATGTCACTTTGAGTGATGTGACATTTGATTGATTGATGTGATTGATTGATGGTAGTTGTTGGAGTTGTTGGAAAGCTTTTACCATTTGACTTTTTGAAAGACAAAATAAATGGTAAATCATTTATTTATTTTTTTAAAATATATAAGTGTATTAGATACACTTTTCCATTCAATTTCAACACAATTTTCTCCTCTCTCTTTCTCTCTACATCTCACGCCCATGGAGGGCAAATTTTCTTCTCGTTTTGGCAGTGAACTGCCGTGAGCTAAAGGGAAAATGGGAAGCAAAGTGCTTGGTTTTTATGGCAAAAATCAAGAGAGCTAGCACTCCGAGAGACATGCGAAGGTGATAGGGAAGTCCACTCACGAGCCGGGAATCGTTTGACGAAGCTTGGAGCTTGGAAGATGATCCAAAAATCGAAACTGGTGGAGCTCAAAAATTGCACTGCCGAGTAGAAATTAATTTTTGTTGCCTACCGCGTCGCTCAACCGATCGATGTAAGTATTCTGCAACTTCGTTGATTTGTATTCGCACATATTTCATGCTTGTTTATGATCTTGGGACCTTAATAGAAACCAACACCGGGTACGGCACTCCGGGTATGGAGACATCCGTATCAGTTTTGCCAGGTGCGGCACTCCGGGTATGGAGATATCACTGCGACACTCCGGGTATGGAGATATTACAGCGACGCCTTGGGTATGAGGTTTAGCACGCCAGGTACGGCACTCCGGGTATGGAGATATTATAGCGACGCCTTGGGTATGAGGTTTAGCACACTAGGTACGGCACTCCGGGTCTGGAGATATTACAGCGACGCCTTGGGTATGAGGTTTAGCACGCTAGGTACAACACTCCAGGTATGGAGATATTACAGCGACGCCATGGGTATGAGGTTTAGCACGCCAGGTACGGCACTCCGGGTATGGAGATATTACAGCGACGCCTTGGGTATGAGGTTTATGACGCCAGGTATGACACTCCGGGTATGTGTTGGAGATTCTAAGGGTCCCAAGGATCATAAATCAAGCATGAACATGTGTGAATAACAATCGAGGAAGTCGCGGAATACTCACATCGATCGGTTGAGCGACGCTAAAAGCAACAAAAACGTTCACTGCCCTCCATGGACTGCTCGGTAGTGAGCAAATACAGGTCACTGGTTTCGGCCTTTTGAGCTCCCTCGTCAAGCTCCAAGCTCCGTCGAATGGTTCCCGACTCATGGGTGGACTTCCCTATCACCATCGCATGATCCCGGAGTGTGCTAGCACTCTCGATTTTGCAAAAAAATCACACTTTGTTTCCCATAATTTCTTCAAACTATCGGCAGTTCACATAACCAGAAGAAAGAAGAAATGGCAGCCCCTTGGGCTAAAATGAGAGAGGAGAGGAGAGAAGAAAGTTTTGATGGATTTTTGGAAGAGGTGTATCTAATACCCATTCTTATTTTCCAAAAATAATTAACATTATATTTGCTTTCAAAAGTCAAACATTAATGCCAACAACCAATCCATCACTCAATCAATCCATCAATCAAGTTATCAAGTCACATCACTCAAAGTGACAAGTGATTTGACGATTGATGCGACTAATGATTTGACTTGCGTGCCGCACTCGAATTTGAAATGCGAATGCGCTCGCAAATAATCCCGGGCTCGGGTTCGCTAATTCCAAATTAACGAATTTTCCGTTGCGTCGTAATTAAATGATTACGCCTAGCGAAATCACTATTCATGTCGCTAACGAATTAATTCTAAATTAATTCGTTCGCCCGAATTAAAATCTAATTTTAATTCCGCGTCGAAATCCAATTTCGTTTAATATATCAAATATATTAATTTACCGATTAATTCCAAATTAATCGTTATCTCTCTTTAATTAATATTTTATCCCAGATAAAATATCTCCGCAATTAATCCCAGATTAATTTTCTCTCTCATCCAATTAATCCCAGATTAATTAAAAGTGTGAGTCATACGTCATCGGTGAATCTCTGGGAAGCGACCCATGAGATCTCCAGATATGTTGGCAGTAAATTCGGTCGTCGGACTATCCGAACACGTAAGTACCTCGTACTACGTTTATACCGAATTACAAGACAAGGTTGGCTTCTAGCAAAGCACCATGCCTTCCCAATTCTCCAGAAATATCCTTACATCAATGCCACAATTAAGTTTCAACTGATCAAATCAGTTTGAGCTATTTGTTTGTCATTATATATATTTGAGATTTATTTATATTCAAAATATAAATTCTGTTATTCACATCTAATGTGTTTATCTCAATATCATCTTTATATAATAAAACACTTTAGTGTTCTAGAATATAAAGGTTCACCCGCAGCGGGTCAAACACTGATATAGAGATAATGTATCTAGTCAAACTAGTTACATTATAACAGTTTCCCAATTTAGGTACACACCCGAGGGTAGTTCTTAAAATTAGGTTTCTGCGGTTAAAACAGCGACTTTCGTCCCGTTTCTAATTCGCAGATAAATTTCAATCTGAAGTCAGTATTCTGCTCTAAGCAGATTCTGAACACCAATATAAGTTTATGTACCACACTAAGTATTTAAAATCTAATTTTAATACTAGTAGTGAACATAATGTTGACAAACATATTTGAAGTCAGAGCCTTGCTCGTCTTCAATTCCTTCATGTCTGCTTTGTCCAAACGGCAGTCACGCTTCCACGATCCCGTTTGCCACATTTAAGGCAGACATTTTGAGATATGTCATTTATCTTCCTTGAAGATTATACTGATTTTGCCTTTTCCAGTTTCAACACTCCAGAATCCTTTAGCCAAGCCTTGGCCTTCTTAGAATATCGAAATAAGGTGCGCCTTGCGCTACTTTCTTAATTGCAAACTTTGACTTTGTCTCCTTGAGAATAGTCATTAACTCTCCAAGAGTTATTTATTGCAATTTAGTACTTCTAAAATCTAAATATAGATTTATGAAGATCCTTCAATTTCATTATCATACTTTAAGGATCTAACCCTTAGTTCTGACAAAGAAATCAAGGAGTCTACTGCGATAAGTATAATGGATTAAGCACTAAAGTTATCATTACATTAATCTTCCAAAGATTATGCTCTACTATTTGCTTAACTCCGGGCTTAGTCCTATATGTTATTTTATCAAATAAAATAACTTATTAGTTTCCAGGACCATCCTGAAATATTCCCAATTTGAAAATTAAACCATTTAAATACACTTTCCCCACGATTATGTTTTAAATGTCAATCTTTCAATTATATCTTGATTTTAATAGTCTAACTATTTAATCAATGATTTCGGTACTATTTATTATAATGATTACAATAGTCCAACTATTTAATCAACTATAATTTAATAGATTAAAATCAATTATATTGATTACTATAATCCAATTATAAAATCAACTATAAATGAATAGTTTGAATATAGTCCAACTATTTATTAAAAACAACATTTAAATATTAGTCCAACTAACATTTAATTTATTTGACGAATGATATTTGTTTTGAGCGCGTATGGCAAGTAATTAAACAAATATTGCAAATTCAATTCTTGCCTCCCATTATTTTTTCGGCGAGCCTCTAACCCTCTATCGAGTACTCGGGAAACCGTGTTTCCTAGTGGGCTAGGATCCCGTTAAATATCACACAATCTTGACTTTGGCCAACAAATTGTATGATAGTTAACTAGGTAGATCTCTAAGATCGATTGGATCCAATCCAATTCCTAGATCCGGTAGGGGGACATCCAATTCCGAAACATATATCTTATATATGCCAATACATCCAATGTATTACCTAACCTTTTTCCTCTGAATCAACTAAGCCTTGGCTTTGGCACAACAAACTTAGTGATCCCAGTAAAGCGTGACCCATTGACCATGGAAAGCTTCGTAATCAATGTCGATGGACAAGAAGTGGTCTTGACTTTGGCCAACAAACCACAACTTGGACAAGACACTGACATGGAACGAAGCTCTCGTGATTCAAACACATCCTCGACGGACAAAGGCCTTGACTTTGGCCAACAAGCCAATGCCAGTCTCGGATCTTGAGTGAGAATCACTCAATGGAAGGAAAGAGGCTTAATATTTTGCGAGCGTTTTTCGAGTGCAAATTGGCAACCAATTTATTTATCTTTGTTAAGGTCTCATCATCATACACCCTTAAACATGCATTCTAAACACATAATAAAGCGCGTATAAATAAAATAATAATGATATGCGGATGGATACTTTACACAATGATCCTAGATCAAATCTCTCACATTCTCTCTCCCGCTAGCACAAGTATTTACTTCTACCCGTTACACTACACTTCTAAAGAAACCTCATTTACATTGAGGGGAATAGGTGAGAAGATAATACAAAGAATAAGGAGGTGATAAGGCTGGACACGCAGGTCCAAATTGCCCCACCCATCTAATATCCATCCGATATACATTATTCATGCATCGCAACCATGTATTCACACAAGCATGTTATCAATCAATCTAATCAAATTAATTAACCTGATAATTAGTGATCATCCAATGTTCAAACAACGATTTGATTTTGCTCGAGTCAAACTCGTTTTTTGCGAATAAGTACTCAAAGTACGAATTCACGAATTAAATTAAACTACATAATTAAATCCAATTCAATTTGTATTTAATACTAATTCGCTATTTAATTCCAAATTAAATACTACACTTTATTAAACGAACCATTACAACTTAAATTCCAAATTTAATCGTTACGGGACTCAAAGCTCGATTAACGTCCAACGTTAATTTAATTAAAGTCCAATGGGCTTTTAATTAATTTCTTAAGGCGTGGACCTTTGGTCAACTCGGGTCGAACCGAATAGCCAAAATCCAATCCGGGAATTACCCCATAAGCCCATAAATCAATTTTGGCCCATAAGGCCCAATTAAACTTTAAAGGTCCATTAGTCGCATTTGGGCTTTATGGATGCGGTTTTGGGCCCAATTGGATCCAATCCATTTGGCCTAAACCTAACTTGGTACAACCAAGCCCAATAAGCCCAATAACAACATTTCAAGCCCAATTTCCAAAATTAGCCCAATTCAATTAAATTACCAAATTCCAAATTCTTAATTTAATTAAACAAAGTGCATTACATAATTAATTACCCAATTAAAATTTCTAAAACATCAATTAGCACTAATTAATCATGCTCATTAATATTAAATCATGTCCAACACAATTTAATTAAAATCAAACCCAATACATGCTTTATTATTCTCGGCAATCATAGGGAATTTTAAATCGATTTCGATTTCAATCCAATTGAATCCACAATCAATATTAAATCAACATTCCCAATTGATTCAAGTCATCCAATGATCAAAAATCAAAAAATTCCAAGACTAAATAGGGCGTAAGGCATTCAGCCAACACAAATTTTGGGCAAAAAATTGATCCAATCCAATTTCATGAAATTGATCCAATCAAACTTCAATGCAACATGTTTTAAGCATACTCAATCATCCAATTCAACCAAATCATGCTTGAAAACGTTTTACCCAAATTTTAACCCTAAGTCATATTTCATGCTCAAACCTTGCTCTAGATGCCATTGTTGGTTTCTATTAAGGTCCCTATATCAAAAACAAGAATGAAATATGTGCGAATATAAATCAACGAAGTTGCGGAACACTTACATCGGTGGTAGGCAACAAAAATTAATTTCTGCTCAGCAGTGCAGTTTTTGAGCTCCACCAATTTCGGTTTTTGGATCATCTTCCAAGCTCCAAGCTTCGTCAAACGATTCCCGGGTCATGGGTGGACTTCCCTATCACCTTAGCATGTCTCTCGGAGTGCTAGCTCTCTTGATTTTTACCACAAAAACCACGAACTTTGCTTCCCATTTTCCCTTTAGCTCACGGCAGTTCACTGCCAAAACCAGAAGAAAATTTGACATCCTTGGGCGTGAGATGTAGAGAGAAAGAGAGATGAGAAAATTTTGTTGAAATTGAATGGAAAAGTGTATCTAATACACTTATATATTTTCCAAAAAGAAATAAATGATTTACCATTTATTTTGGCTTTCAAAAAGTCAAATGGTAAATGCTTTCCAACAACTACCATCAATCAATCACATCAATCAATCAAATGTCACATCACTCAAAGTGACATGTGATTTGACGTTTGATGCGACTAATGATTTGACGCTTGATTTGACTTGCGTGCCGCACTCAAATTCGAAATGCGAATGCGCTCGCAAATAATCCCGGGCTCGGGTTCGCTAATTTTAAATTAACGAATTTTCCATTGCGACGCAATTAAATGATTACGCCTAGCGAAGTCACTATTCACATCGCTAACGAATTAATTCTAAATTAATTCCTTCGCCCGAATTAAAATCTAATTTTAATTTCGTGTCGAAATCTAATTTTGTTTAATATATCGAATATATTAATTTAACCGATTAATTCCAAATTAATCGTTATCTCTCTTTAATTGATATTTTATCCTAGATAAAATATCTCTGCAATTAATCCCAGATTAATTTTCTCTCTCATCTAATTAATCCCAGATTAATTAAAAGTGTGAGTCATACGTCATCGGTGAATCTTCGGGAAGCGACCCATGAGATCCCCGGATATGTTGGCAGTAAATTCGGTCGTCGGACTATCCGAACACGTAAGTACCTCGTACTACGTTTATACCGATGTACAAGACAAGGTTGGCTTCTAGCAAAGCGCCATGCCTACCCAATTCTCCAGAAATATCCTTACAGGAATAAAGGATCTGTATCAGGCGTAGTATACGTAGTATTGCGTATTTCTGTCTAGTATCAGATGATCACGTGCTAGGCCTGGGGCTGGAATTGTGTATGCCCTGTACGAAGCACATGTCGGATGTCTGGTAACCAGTCTCTATATCAGATAAACCTGACCTTGTCATTTTATCCCGATGACTGCAGTGATACTTCCGTCTTGACATCACACCCAACACACTACGATTCTCAATATACCCAGCATACGCGTACACAGAACCCGTTAAAGCCTTGGACGACCGCAACCAAAGTATATTGATTGTCGCAAGTATTAGCGGTGCAAGTCTCAGGTTAAGATCAAATACACCTACCCTGATTTCGGACTTCCATAGACACATAGTCATACTACCAATGGAATTCTGAGGGGGCCTATCCAGAGCGAAGCTGTTTCCCGTACCATCTGTAAAACACAACCTCCTATTACACTTGCATGAGTATCCTATACCCAAATATATGAGAACTATGTCGTTGTGCCCTCACAACGCGCATAAGTGTAATACTAGTCTTTTACGTATTCATCGATGTCCAATCTCGATAATACTCTGACTAGTGATATTTAATGATTTATCCTTCGTGGACTGATACTGTCTCATATCATTCTCAGTCCAGGAACAAATCATAGGAACCTTCTATCATTTATATATCTAGGTGATCTAATCACAAATGATAAGAGAGCAATCTCATTTGTCACATAGTTAATTTGTACAACAACACCATGATCTGTACAAATAGTGACGCTATGGGTCATAATTGTCCAACACCCGGCAAAACTGATACTGATGTCTCCATACGTGGAGTACCGTACCCGGCAAAACTGATACTGATGTCTCCATACACGGAGTGCCGTACCCGACAAAACTGATACTGATGTCTCCAAACCCGGAGTGCCGTACCTGGAAAAACTGATATTGATATCTCCATACCCGGAGTGCCATACCCATTAGAACTGATGCTGTATCGCCATACCCGGAGTGCCATACCCGACAGAACTGATGTTGTATCTCCATACCCGGAGTGCCATACCCGGCAGAACTGATGCTGTATCTCCATACCCGGTAAAACTGATGCTGATGCTAATGTGGGTCTCGCCCCCAGAGTGCCATACTCGGCCAGACTGATACTGATAATGATGTGGGTCTCGCCCCCAGAGTGCCATCCCGACGAGACTGATACTGTTAATGATATGGGCCTCGCCCCCAGACTGATACTGATGTGGGCCTCGCCCTAAACTGATACTGATATGGGCCTCGTCCCCAGACTGATACTGATATGGGCCTCGCCCCCAGACTGATACTGATGTGGGCCTCGCCCCTAGAATGATACTGATATGGGCCTCGCCCCCTGACTGATACTCATATGGGCCTCGCCCCCAGACTGATATTGATATGGGCCTCACCATTGGGACTCATCCCCAAAATTGATGATGATATGGGCCTCGCCCCCAAACTGATGTTGACATGGGCCTCGCCCCCAAACTGATGCGGATGTGGGCCTCGACCCTAGGACTCATCCTCCAACTGATGCTGACGCGGGCCTCGCCCCCGGGAATCATCCCCAAACTGATGCTGATATGGGCCTCGGCCCTGTGACTCATCCCCAAAACTGAAATTGATGTGGGCCTCGGCCCTGGCACTCATCCTTAAACTGATACTGATTCTGATTCATTCCTGAGACTGATGCATTATTGTTGCTTCTGATTGGCTTGTCTTGGCCGCCTTTTTTTTGAAACCTGTTATTACGAAACAGAACAAACACAAAAGAATGCAAATTTGTTACGTGTATGCATGCATGCATGAATGAATTTCTTATCCAGTTGGGTTAGGTCTTCTCTTGGTGACTGCTCGGTTTTCTCTTCTTCAGGCAAAGTACAGCTTCAATCTATCCACATTGATCGGCTTGGTGAACTCATTTCCTTCCAAGTCTGATAGCCTCACTGCCCCATTTCCCATTATTGAACGGTTATTCTGTCTTTTCTGCTTGCTTCTTTCGGGAATCCCCTGTGTTCTGAGTGTCGCTGAATATCATGGTATCAGGGTTAAATGCTTTTTTCAAATATACTCATGTCATGCAGGTTGAAAGGAAAGGACTCAGGCAAGTAGGCGACATAGATGTCTTTATTATTATTCAGGAAAAGGTTCAAACACGTAGACGAAGTCGATGTCTTTAAAAATGCAGAAAATAAACCAGAAAGAACAGTTTCATTATTCGCAGCATTACCTTCTTCCTCGGCCTCTGGTTCTTCACTGCTGTCATCCTCTTTCCACATAGAAGAAACTGGGTGGTTTTGGAGGACAAAGCTTTCGGGCAGGCCGGAGTTGATCATGTAAGTGGATGAGGGAACAGAGTGATAATTTGGTAGAGGGTTGGTGTGTATGCTAGGCTGTTCTTTTTCAGGATCGGGTATTTTGTGGGCATCAACGAGGTCCTGAATTTCATACCGGAGGCGGGAATAGTTGTCAGTATCATGGCCGTGTTGCTGGTGGAAGTGACAGTAGCGGTCTATTTTTAGATGTGGTGGTGGGGGATTTGGAAGTGGTTTAGGCTCCAAGGGTTTTAAGAATCCTTGCCTTGTCAACTTCTCAAGCACTTTGGACAAAGGTCTTCCGAAGTTGGAGAAACGTCGGTTCTTGATGGCAGCAACCTCGGCAGCAGCGAGCTTGGTCTCAGAATGCCCCCCAAAGTCCTCATATTCTGGCCATAAAACTTTCTATTCTCAGCTTCTTCTTCAATATCCATGACCGTCTCCCTCAACTGTCGAAAGTCGCCAATCATGGAGGTCATCCTCCTCAGCTTGCTGTAAATCGAGGGCTTGGTGCCCTTGATGATAATTTTAATCTGGTCCTTCTCAGAGGGCCGAGTCTGCATCTTTAAAAGCTGGCTCCTCCAGCGGTCTACATACTCCTTGAAGCTTTCCTCCGGCTTCTGCTTAATGTTCTCCAAATCACGGAGTGACAAATCAATTTCCAAATCTATAACATATTGCTTCAGAAAAGCATCAGCCAGTTCCCTCCAATCTTCCCTAATATTCTTCTCAAGGCTGTGATACCACACTACACTTGCTCACTCAAGTAACATCCCAAACATCTTCTGAACTTGGCGCTGTGTCAGGCCCACTGAACTCATAACTGACACATATTGTCGGAGATGGACCCTCGGGTCCCCATTCCCATTGAACTTGGCCATATCAGGCATTTTGAACTGAGCTGGCAGCTGTTCTTCAAAAGTCATTGCTTCATAATCTAACAACTCTTCATGTTTACCCCTCATTTTGTGGGTAACCCTTTCTACCTGATCCCGGAGCTTCTGAAATTATGCCTGAGACCCAATCATTCTGCCTGTTGTATATTTTGCCATGTCTTCATCAAAAGCGGAGATATCATCCCCCAACCCATTCGAAGGCTCCTCGCGCCTCACATTCTCAGAACTTCCCCCAGCACGGGGCGCAACCATATTAGCCACAACATTAGTCAAGGCTTGCAATTGTTCGGTAACCTTGGTGAGACCATTCTCCAGCTGATTTATGCGAGATACCTCATTTTCTAATTCACTCATGTTCATTATTGGTCTTTTAACAAGTCTTCCCTTTTTCCTAACCCAACGGATATCTATGATGGCTCTTAAGACACAAGAGAGTGTTAACATGATATATGTATACATGAGATGAATGAGATGTGTGCGATACAAGGAATATATCAACTCATTAAAATTTTCACACAAATCGGCCCATCAACATTTTAGAAGCTTTTGGGCTAACTGTCATAGGAGTGAACTCGTCCCAGTTTAAATGGCCCAACAAGTTCACATCTCATGGCAAGAAGTCCAATCGTATCCAAATGGGGATGGTCCACAAGCACAAGGAAATAGTTGCTATAGGCTATACAACTCCGGTCTACGTGTGGGTTTACGAGAGTGTAGACAAAGACTCTCGCTGGCGAAGGATTGCCCACAACTAGGTCTCCCCACTCAAGGGTCCGAGCGACCAAGTGAGCGCACCTTTTTTATACCTTACGGTACGTGCCAACGAGTTATGGTGTGTGACTGACTGTCAAATGGATTTCCCGTTGTAGATTCCCCAGAGGGAGGGCGGAGCGAACTCTCTTAAAAACGCAAGACTCTTAGGCTCTTATCGCTTGGTTACAGGAATAAACAATGAGTCCTCCAAATTAGTCCATCACAATAGGCTACAAGTAAATGATTATCTAGGTGCCTTCACAGCTTTTCCTTATAGAAAGGTAGTGAATGAAGGAAGACACCAAACCATTTCCCAGCCTTAAAAAGTGCCTTTGATTAAACCCCTTTTAACCCACAGTAGACACGGTTAATTAAAGCACAAATCCAAACATTACAAGACATTATTTCGGGGCCGATTCTGTATCCCCAGTGGAGTCGCCAGACTGTGGGAACACAGAAACTAAGCGACGCATACTGGTCCGGGCTCACGGCCCGATTGGCAGTACGGAGTAGTCCGCGGGGGACTAAACCAGAGAATAATGGAGTCGCCACCCAGTGTAAATCGGGACAAAGATTTAAGGCCGCACTCACCCCTCGCAAGGGAAGACCTCAAACCGTTGGGTTCAGAATGGTCCCTTACTTATGCCACTTGTAATGAAATGATTTGTGCAATAATTTAACCAAGCCTAAGAACATATTTCCAAGAGTATTCTACTCTTAAGTTCACATGCATGAAAGTAATCATTATAACGGAGAACATGCAATAGCACACGGCAATCTCATGAACACACTTCGATCATATAATGCAGAAAACAAAGAACAACCTAAACATAATGCAAATTCCAAACGCAAAATAAATGACTAATCATGCTTGAAAATGAACAACTAAATAGGCTAAATCATGCTTAAGAAAAAAGTAACATACTGACGGCCTAATCATGATTGAATACAATCTCATGAACATATCAAATAGATAAATGCAGGGATACAAATCGTATGGTTGATTACATGATACAAGATAAATCACCTAAGAAACAATTATGCATGACATGTGATGGAAAGGACTCAGTTCAGTGTATGCACGTTCGTGTAGCGTTTGAAAATGCGTTCGAACGGTAAACAGAAGGTTCGCGTTCGTATATCGTTTGAGAACGCGTTTGAACGGGACAGAACCTGATGAAACAAAACACATTCGCGTTCGAGTAGTATTCGTAAATGCGTTCGAACGGTAAACAGAAGGTTCGCATTCTCATAGCATTTGAGAACGCGTTCGAACGGGACCAGACCTGACGCATGATAAAACAAAGGAAATACGTGCCTGTTCGAGTAGCGTTAGTAAACGCGTTTGAATGGAAAATAGAAGGTTCGCGTTCGTATAGTGTTCGTAAACGCGTTCGAACGAACTGAGACAGAAAACATGTGTTCGTGCGGCATTCTGAAACGCGTTCGAACGGGGTTACAACAGTGACCTAAAAAAAATAGTGAACAACATGACACATACATGAACGGGTGAATAGATGACACCTAATAAATAATAACGGGTTACATGGCGCGGAAAAGCATCGTGGTAAAGGATTTTAACCCCTCGACATAGAGGACCTTTAATCCAACTTACTAAGCCCATGCGCTAATAACATAATGCATATAAGAATAAAGACAACGATATCAGACTTTTTATACCCGATTGAAGACATCCTACATTCAACCCAATATACGTCATCCGGAGCGGCAAATCGTCGTGGTAAAGGATTTTAACCCCTCGAAATGGAGGACCTTTAATCCAACTTAATAAGCCCATGCACTAATATCATAATGCATAAAAATAAAGACAACAATATCGAACTTCGTATACCCGATTGAACACATCTTACATTCAACCGAATATACGTCATCCGGTGCGGTGAAGCATCGTGGTAAAGGATTTTAACCCCTCGAAATGGAGGACCTTTAATCCAACTTACTAAGCCCATGCGCTTTATCTCATCATTACACAAATAAATACATGCAGAAATTAAATAACGTTAATAAACAAATCAATATAACATGAAATAAAATATATGCCGTATACCCAAGTGGTACGTGGAGTTGTATCCCGAGTACAGATCATACAACCGTCCATTCAGAATCGGCTATGAAATTTATGTCCGGGTTTCCATCCTATATACCACAAGAGGCGACATATTTTCGATTTTATTCAAAACCACAACATGCATCCATAAACGACTCTCATACGAAATAAATAACTAAAACAATTAAAAGTTGAATAAAAAATAAATACAAAAAGTGCCATCAGGTCTAACCTTTTATGTCGACTCTCGGAAGTACCGTACAAGGTTGTCGGAAGGGTGGATGCTCCGCAACTCCTCCGGTTCACTGGTTCAACATTTTCTCTCGCTGCTCAAACTACCATTTTTGTTCTATTTCCTGCTGTTTTGCTGCTGTCTTACTGCTGATTTTCGGTCACTGTTTGCTGTATTTAGGCTACTGTTCTTGGTGTATTGGAGCTGCTGTTTAGGTGTGATTAGGGCTGTTGTTTGGGTGTGATTTTCGGTGGTGTTATGGTGTGGTTTGGGGACTGTTTTGGTGAGGTAAATAGGATGTTTTGGTGAGGTAAAAGGGGCTGTTCGGGATGTGTTTTGGTCACGACAATGAGGGTTCTTTGGTTTGTGATTTTTGGTTATTGAGAGTGAGGGAGGAGGAGATAATTCTTTATTGCTTATAGCTTTTTTTTATGTGCGGATGCTAGGAGTTTTTTACTTTGCATAATTTTTCTGTGGTTTGTATGAATGTGCTGGCCTTTTGGATGTGTGGTGGAGGCTTCTTTTTATAGGCAAAGGCTAGGGTTAAATCTTGTTAGAGAAGGAATGAGATATCATGCAATAAAGGTGATATATTTTTTAGTGTTATACGAGGAAAATAAAAGATTGATTGGAGACAAGATTTGGCTAAATTGGGATGTGATTTATTTTGTTTAGGTAAGTGGATTTGTTATTTTATTAGGTGATTATTTTATATTTGGTATGTGATTTTTAGATTTGCTTTAATTTCACCATGTGTTAAATATGTGTTTTTATTAATTTGGATATGTTTTATGGGCTTTGATGGGCTAATTGGGCTTGGGTATGAGGCTAGCAGTAAAACCAGAAATACCGACACCGTTCGAACGCCTATTCGAACGCTACATGAACGCCCACAATCTGCTTGACGTTCGAACGTGGTCACGAACGCAGCACGAACGAAAACAATGAACTTATGAAATGAATCTGATGACATACTTATTCTGAATTCCCCCTTCCGACGTCCGTTTCCCGCGACTTCCTCGACTTAAAAGGTAGTGTCTTCAAATGAGACTCATCATAGGGACTTACATGCAAAAATGCAGTGCCTACAGTGACATTCTTCATTACCTTGAGGACTTGGCATGGTTCTGAAAACACTAAAGGTGACTTCTTCATCTTGAACTCTAATTTTCAGTTCAAATTTCTGCATATCAATGATCGCTCTCCCGGTTGCCAAGAAAGGTTTATTGAGGATGATTAGGACGTCATGATCCTTTCTCTCCAGGCCGTGATACCATACTATAGGCGCCCCTTCCAGTGACATCCCGAACATCCTCTGCACCTGGGGTTTTGACTAACCCACTGAACTCATCACTGAAACATATTGTCGGAGATGGACCATTGGATCTCTGTTTCCGTTGAACTTAGCCATGTCAGGCATCTTGAACTGGGGAGGCAGCTGTTCTTCAAAAGTCATTGCATCATAGTCTAACAGATCCTCATGTTTTCCCTTTATCTTGCGGGTAACTGACTCTACTTGTTCTCTGAGTTTCTATAACTCTTCGTGAGGCCTGGTTATCCTTCTCGTGGCATACTCAGCCCTGTCATCATCAAAAACATAGATTTCTTCACTCACCCTATTTGGGGGCTCCTCATGCCTTCCATTCTCATTATTTTTTGTTCCCACTGTGCGGGGTACTGTCAGATTGGTCATAGCACTGGTCAAAGCTTGTAGATGCTCGGAAATTTTGGTGATGTTGGACTCCACTTGATCTATGCGGGAACTTTCACTGTCTGACACATTCATGCTTGCTAAACTCTTCTTGACAAGTCTCCCTTCTTCTCTAACCCAACAGATATCTATGATGGCTTTTATGGCAAAAGGGTTAAAATGATGCGTGTATACATGAGATGCATGAAATGCATATGGTTATCAAAACAGCATATATTCTTCCGACCTTATTCCTCTCACACTCGTGGTAAGCCCATTTCTGTCCTAGATATGGCTTATTTTATGCACCAATGTGGGGTACACAAAATCGTTCTCTCCTACGCTACATGGGTGAACCTTGGCTACCTCAGTCCCTTTTCATCAGTAACAAACAAAGATCGCCCATTTATAAGATAGACTAAGCCTATTATAGGGATCGTGCCATTGTCTAGAAATGACGAATTGGGCCCTCAGTAATCACAGTTGTGGCGGGATGGACTTGGAGATATCCAAAAATATACAAATATGCAATAACAAGGCATACCCTTCCTGGATGAAAGCCAGTGTGGATATCAGACTCATGCATCTGACATATTCGGATCATGTTTGGACCTTCTAAGCCCATCAAGGTTTTCATACAATTTGGCCCGTTATCATTTTAAAGCATTCAACCAGATTATTGCGAGGTGTAAAATTGTCCCAGTTGAAAAGGCCCAATAGGTTTACACTTTTACGATAAGGTGTTTAAATAACTTCAAATGATAGGGGGCCCACACACAAGATGGTCCATAATCATTTTGAAAACTTTTGGCCCAATCATCATAAGATACAAACTCGTCCCAGTTTAAATGGTCCAACAAGTTCGTATCCTATGACGAGAGGCCCAAATGGATCCAAATGATAATGGTCCCAAACATAAGCATATGGGTAGCTTCTATAGGACATATAACTATGGTTCATATGTGGTCTTATAAGGGTATGGATAAAGGCTCCCACCGGCGAAGGGGGAAAGACCAAGTGAGCGCGCCTTTTTTATACCCTAGGGTACGTGCCAACGAGTGATGGTCATCACATAACGATCAATCGCCTTGAGTGAAAGTGATTTGACTATACATGACTCCATCGGGGTAAAATGGGTATGCAAAATATATGAGACTTGGTTAACCAAAGCCAAAGCCACGGACACTACAAGGCATTGTTTCGGGGCCGATTCTCTATCCCTAGTGGAGTCTCCATCTGTAGGAGTGAAGCGAGGTTTACCGCTATGCCTATGATGCTCGACGACCATGACACTGTTGGGCTCGTAGCCCGTAGAGAGTATGGAGTAGCCCACGAGGGACTAAACCAAAGAATAAAGGAGTCGCCACCCAGTGTAAATTGGGAAAAGATTTAAGGCTGCACTCACCCTTCGCAAGGGAATACCTCAAACCGTTGGGTTCAGAATGGTCCCTTACTTATGACAGTATAATGGATGGGTTCACACAATGGTATATCCAAGTCTTATGCAGTTTAT